>NBIL01141319.1:0-13183 GCA_002752925.1 Viola pubescens var. scabriuscula
TTTTCCCTTTTTAATAGTTACTGATGCTTCAATGGGATCTATTGTTCTGTTCTGCTCTTAGTTTTGGATTACACGGTCCTGTTTGCTTCAGGTTTAACCATGGTTTTGTTCTGTGTTTGTGCTTAGATTAGATGCTAGGTGTTGCATTCCACGTTGTGCTTTATTTGTTTGTTGTCTTAACTTGGTTACTGTTTCATGTGATTCTTATTTGTGTGTTTGTGCAGGAAGACTGAATGAGCTAATGGAGTCTAAAGGTGGGAAAAAGTCTAGTAGTAGTAGTAGTAGTAGTAGTAAATCATTATTCTACGAAGCTCCCCTTGGTTACAGCATTGAAGACATTCGACCCAACGGTGGAATCAAGAAGTTCAGATCTGCTGCATACTCCAACGTAAGTATTATTGTGCATCTTAATTTTATTTGCAAATGTTTAGTTGATTATATTAAGCCACCAGTCCAACAAATGCTGAGACCAAAGAATGCTGACATCCTTTTATCATTTTTGTCTTGTGCAGTGCGCTCGCAAGCCATCCTGATATTCCCAATTAGGCTACTTGACCACAAACGTGGTCCATTTTACAAGCTTTCTCTAGTTAGATTAGTTTTAGATTCTTCAACCAAATTCTTCCTCTTTTTCCTCTCTTCCACCCTCTATACTGCACTCCTTTCTGGATCATCATCTCCTCGCGCCAGTTACTGCATTCGACTTTGGAACTGCAATCTCCTTCTGGCTGTTACTGCATTTGACTTTCATCTCTTTGCATCTCCAACTTTTTGAGACAAATATGGCTGCGGCTGTCTCTGCCATTGGATTTGAAGGTTATGAGAAGAGGCTTGAAATAACCTTTTCTGAGCCTAGTATCTTTGCTGACCCTGAAGGAAATGGTCTTCGATCTCTCTCAAAGTCCCAGCTGGATGAGATTCTTGCACCAGCTGAGTGCACCATTGTTAACTCTTTATCTAATGAGTTCGTTGACTCTTATGTGCTATCTGAGTCAAGCCTCTTTGTGTATCCTTACAAGATCATCATGAAAACTTGTGGGACAACAAAGCTGCTTCTTTCTATACCAGTTATCCTGAAACTGGCAGGCACACTTTCACTGAATGTCCAATCTGTGAGGTATACTCGTGGGAGCTTCTATTTTCCCGGGGCGCAGTCATATCCCCATCGCAACTTTACTGAAGAAGTTTCTGTTCTGGACGGCTATTTCCTGAATATGGGATTGGGTAGCAGGGCCTATGTCATGGGAGGATTTGACCAACCCCAGAAATGGCATGTTTACTCAGCATTTGCAGACCTGGCTATCTCTTCTGATCCTGTTTACACCATAGAGATGTGCATGACTGGTTTGGACAGGGAAAAGGCTTCTGTTTTTTTCAAAAGTCAATCATCTTCAGCAGCTTCTATGACCATCGATTCTGGTATAAGAAAGATCCTTCTCGATTCAGAGATATGTGATTTTGAATTTGAACCCTGTGGTTATTCTATGAATTCAATTGAAGATGCTGCAATATCAACCATACATGTTACTCCAGAAGATGGTTTCAGTTATGCAAGCTTTGAAGCAGCCGGGTATGATTTGAATGATTGGAATCTGAGCCAGTTGGTTGATAGGGTGTTGGCTTGTTTCCGACCGAGCCAATTCTCCATAGCTGTGCATGCTGATGTTGCTGCAGGTAAGCATTTGGACCAGATGTGTTTGCTGGATGTCAAGGGATTCTATTGTGGGGAGAGTAGCCGCGAAGAGCTAGGAAGTGGTGGTTCCATTGTCTACCAGAAGTTCGATAGGACTGTAGACTCTCCAAGATCAACTCTGAAGTGCTTCTGGAAAGAGGAAAGAGAGGAGGAAGAGGAAGAATATTAGATCATATATTTTTTACTATATTACTAGCATGCTGCATCTTGAATAAATTGACTGCTTTCTAGGCATGTTCCTGATGGTCATGTAATTTGTAATTCTCGTATCTTTTTTTGTGAGTCTGTTGTTGCTCACTAGTTCTCATCCCTGATGGGTAGACAACATTTGAATAACCCGACTTGTGTTTGTGGATTTAACAAAGTTTAAACTAGTTTTTTTTCTGCTGACAATGTAAAAGATGATTAATCTTAGTTTGAAGGTTCGTCTTTAATTGAGTAACATCTAATTTTGTCCAAGAAATTATCTAATTTATTATTTTTTTAATTGAGTAACATCTCATGCATAGAGTAAAACCACTAAAAAATAATAAGATAAAACAATTTATCATATTTTCAATAATAATGCATTTTAATTGTTAAATACTTAATTCTTACTATTATTTTAAATCCGATTTAACCGCCTAAACTATTTGACACGAGAGATTTAATCTTTTTTCCTATTCAATTACCTTAGTTTTAAAAAATAATCATCTAACTCTTTAACCATCACTAACTACAAGTAGTAACTATTTATATTAGTCCTTATTTTCTAAAAGCAAATTATAAATTGTTATTGCAACATTACTGAAGCATATTTTTACTTTATTTCTCTTTTATCTATTATTTATATATATATATATATATTTAAGTTATATTAATAAAAGTTCAATCATCTTATTTAAAAAAAAAATAGTTTTCTAACTCTTTAAATATTATTGAGCATTTTATTCAACAATATTTTTACTAATTGTTCGTGTAACAATTTTTTTACAGTAATATTTTTTTTTACTAATTAAATTAACTTTAGTTTGTATTGTACTACTTTGTAGTCTTACTTAATTTTACCTAATTTTACCGTTTATTAGGAATAAAAAATAATATTTTTACTATTAAACAGAACTGGGCTTTGTTAGTTCACCGAGTCCACTGTAAAATTAGGCCCGGTAATATTATCATCCCCGTTATGCAGGTATCATAGTTGGGCGGGTGAAGTACTGGATTCCTCTGTTAACGACACCAATCGTCACCCTTTTCCAAGAAATTTGGGTAAAAGTTGAAACCCTTAAATTGTCAAGGAGTCACCTGATTGTCATTCTCATCGGCGAAAAGCTTTCAACGGTAAGCAACAAGCACTCTCCTCTTACTCTCTGTTACACAAATTCATTTGTCATGTTGTGTTCTTTCATGTTTCTCTTTGAGTTCTTTTTTTTTTTCCTGCAAATGAAAGGAATAAATTTCCGTACTTTGATTTAAGTGGCATTTGTTGTTGTCGTTGTTGGTTTTTCCTGTTTTCAGGGTAGTCATCCTAAGAAGATCACTCGTGTTTGCTCTTCATCTCCTGATTTAGTCACTAACCTACCTGAGAATGTAATAGAGAATATTCTGTTGCGTTTACCACTACGAGATGCAGCTAAGACCAGCCTCTTATCCAAGACCTGGAGACATAGGTGGCGTTATCTTCCCCATCTTGTTTTTGACGATACTTTCTTCCGTTCATCATCAACAACTGACACAAAACCAAACAGTGATAGAATCTTTCTCAACATTTTTCAAATTCTCTTATTTCACCGTGGACCCATAACAAAATTTTCACTTTCCAATTGTTTTTTGCGAAACAGTTATCCTGAGATTGACCAAATGATGCTTTTCTTGTGTGATAAACCTATCCAAGAATTTACCCTTCATCGTTTTAATTTACATTCAGGTGTATTTTCATTTGAGCAATTGCAGCACTTGTCCCTATTGTTGTCATTTCGATTCTCCACCTACTTTTGGGGGATTTTCTAGACTCTTAAGTCTTAAATTTGAAGGTGTTAGTTCTGATTGTGACTTGCACAGAAGTTTTATATCCAAATGCCCATTGCTTGAACATCTGACAATGAAATCCCCCAAAAGTAGGTGGAGTCTTGATACCCTTGTGCTTGATATTCCTAATCTCAAGTCGTTAAAGTTTGAAGGAAACCAAATTGAATTTGTACTTTTAAAAAATGCCCCGCTGCTTGAGACTGTTGTGATTATAGCCACGCATGACTGTGGCGGTGAGGCATCATGCTTGTGTGCCCTTTCTAAGCGTGTACCTACTTTGAAGAACCTGACCATGACCTGCCTACCTGATGGTGTAAGTTTTTGCAGTCGTACATTGTTGGTTTATGGCTACTTTATGCTCCTAATGCCCATATTTGAGGTTTTTTGTGACTGATTCTTACACTACGTTTCTTATGTTCATCTCCTGGTTTCTGGTTCTAGTAGTTTAAGAAAACAAAATCACGAACACGGCTTATCCATGTTAGAATTCTCAAAATGGTTGATGTATGTTTTACAATCCCAGAAGAAGTCTCATGGGCACTTCACTGGATTATGAGCTCCCCTAATTTACAAAACCTTGAGATTAAGGTAAGTTTCTTTTAGCATAAATATTGTTTTTTTCTGAAAAACTGTGAGGCTAACATGTTTGTGCCTTTTGTAGTCAGACTCAGGCGAAGAGGTTGAAGAGGATCGAGATCCTTGTGCCTTGGAAGTTTTGAAATCTCTGGAGTTTTCTGACAGTTCCTTGAACAATCTTCAAGAAGTTTTGATTTGGAATTTCTCTGGATGTGTAGAAGAATTGGAGTTTGTTAAGTTTTTGTTGGCCAAATCGGTGGTGCTTGAGGAGCTTGTTATTGAGCCTTCATGTGATATTTGTACTGAGGGGGGGCTTAATATTTTGAAGGTTGCATGTGATTTTCCACGTGCATCGGCAAAAGCTAGGATCGTGTATTTTGATTAGCATGCTGTCAAAGAGTCACAGACCACCTTTCCAAGATTTGGAAGAACAAGCTATGGCGACTATATATATTCAGCTGCTTAGGTTTGACAATGGATTCTCCTAGTTATGATTATTGCTGTGTTATGTCTTTCTATTTCAAAAATGAGAACTGTATCTGCTTTGAACTGTTATGAATCTTATGATCATTGTTATATTCTAGCTTCTATGGTTATTAGGATAATCGAATATGCTTTCACCGCCGCAAGAATCAATCCCAACCTTTTATCATGGTTTGAACTTTGAACTACTGGTGCATTTGCTAGTTTTGGGTTCATTAAGATTTGTATGTCCATCACTATTTCCTTTTCCAGATGCTTTCTAGGTTATTATTTTTCTCATCATGCAAATTGGAACTGTTAAAGATGCTTCTCAAGCGGAACAACGCTGTCTTTATTGGAAGGTGATGCTCGAAACTATCGAAAAGGATTATGGTCTTTAGTTTCTACAAAAAAAATCCCTGGTCTTTATTTATTTTTGCTATAGCAAGTTTTTTGTGTGTAGTCAGTTATCACTTTGGTTTTTCATGATCTCTTGTCTTAGCATAGTTGCTTCCACTTATAATGCAAACAAGATAGATTTGAGCTGTTATTTTCATCGTAAGAGGCTAAGATTCTGCTATGGAGACAGCCCCACAATTCCTAAGACAGCAAAAAGCTCAAAAGATGCCACTAATTTGTCCTCTTTAGCCGCTGATTGAACTCAAGTGCCCCCCCAGCAAAAAGAGATTTAAGGCAAAGTGACAAAATTACTACAGAAACCAAGTCTTTAGACCCTCGAACATTGTCATTGTTACTTGTGGTCCCTCTCCAAGGAAATTGTGGTACCTTTGGATTGGTAACTCGGGGTTCGGCAATATGAGAGTGGCGGAGTTTTTGAAGGGTAGGGGAAGAGAGCAGGTGACCTGAACCTAACCCTTCTTTCGTCTCACTTTTTTGTTGGGTGGTGTAAGGAATTTTGTAGAGGATTTAAAAAGGTCATGCACGCACGCCACTACTAAAGGAAAGAAAAAAAGAGTGGCTTGCGTGTGAGGGAGAATTTATTCTATGCCTTTTCCCTAAAATCTGAGGATGTGGCAACTTCCTATTTATTCATCTATTAAGGTGTTCTTATGCTGTAGGGGCCGATGGGAATATGACTCAATCAAAACATTTCATGGTTAAGGACCTTTTTCAAAATTGGAAGTAAAAGTGCCCTATAAGCTGAGGCCTACAATGTGGCAAATTGGCATATTCCAGAGTTTGGGTGCTGCTAGTTGCTGCAGCTTCTTTCTTCTTTTAGCCCCTCACATGTATGGTGGTTGCGGTCCAACATGCTCAGATGAGATTAGTATCCTATCCGAAAAAGCTAAAAGCACACCCAGCGAGACCAAAAAAGAAAAGAAAGAGAGTATTGAGAGTTTGTAGGAGGTTTCTTAAACAAAAGTCTCAAACTGTGTAGTAGCAATTGCTACTTTGCTAGTACTATTGTAAGATCTCCCTGTACTGATTTTGTTTGGCCATTGAAGTGAAACAATTCCTACTGTTTGGTATGAAACAAGAAATGAAACATTTTCTTCCTGTTTTCTCTGGCCATGAATGGTTTTGAATAGAACATGATGACATTGCAGTTGGCCCGTGAACAGAGCCATGTAAATTAGGTAACACCATTAAAGCGGGTGATGGAAGAAACTGTAATGTCCTGTTTTTAGTTTTTTCAGGGAGAGGGACAGAGTACAGAACCTTATATGTCATGTGAAATGGTACAAATTGTTGAACAAAATTTGTACCATTTCAAACAAAACTAAGTGGTTTAGAAAAGAACAATTATTTCCTACTCATTTGGGTGCGCACTTCTTCATTAGAGTTTTTGTTTGGTCAACTTTTTTTTTTTGTTTTGACCACCTTTGACTCATTAAATCTCTCATTTTCTTGGATCGTTTGGAAAGAGAAAGAACAGGAAAAGGTTGATTGGCAATTAGAAATCTAAAAATGAGGAAGAAGCAGAGTAAAACAGGGGAGGAGCAATGGACCATGGCATATGAAGCCAAAGCAAGAAATTGAACTGAGTTGACAGCAAAAGATTCTGTTATCTTTGCAAAATATCGATGCAAAAGGCAATTCCTGTGGTAGGGACAAAATGTAAGATGGTAGATAAATTATTCATTATATTTACATAAAATTCTTTTATTTTAGGAAGAATTGTATATGTATACATTAGAGAATATACTATGCATGCTCCAATCACAGCAAAGATAAGTGCTTGGCTATCTGGAGCAAAAGGGACCTCTCTAATCTTCCTTTCCCTTCCATTATTGTTGTTGATGTTGTTTATATTTTACATTATTTTTGTTAATCTCAAATCAATTCTTAATGGACAAGTGCACTTTCTGCGTAACCGATGGAAAAACAATCATCATGCATGATGCATTCTTTTTAGAAGTAGTGAATGAATGAAGTGGGGTGGTAATCTCCAACTTTTTCATTTGGAGGGATAAGATCTTGCTGGTGTTGTGTGTTAGTTTTAATCAATCACCAAGTAAGCATTGCGGTATTTGCTAACCCGACATAAATCCACAAGAATGAAAATAATACATGAAACGGATATGATAAGAAATAATAAGTTTAATTTAATTTTCGTTATTTTATACTACTTGGTTATCAAACATGTCGTACGCACGTGGATTTTAAGTTGCATTTGAAGTTATCATTTCTATCAAAACATTGGATTGCATGTGAAGTTAAGTGTCTATTATGAAGGGCTAATCTTATCTTATTAAGCTTTATGTTTGATCATTAATAATAATAATAATATCATTCTGTTACACGCATTACATTTCTCTTTTCTTAATTTGATCAAAGAAATGGAGCATCAACACGTTCCAAGTTTGAAAAATCAAGTCAACTGGGAATTGTGGGGCATACCATGCACGTGCAACATGTACAAACAATGCCCTAATTAGTGAGTTGGTGACATTATATCTTTCATGTACAGGACAACCCAGCTTCCACTTTGGAACTGAGTAGTACTATGATGAACAGTTTCAAATTAGTTCTTCTTTTCTGGAAATTCACTGTTTGGTTGCAGGAAATGACCACCTTCTGTTCTTCATCAGATGGCAATAAATGGAGAGATCAGATGTCCCTTGCCAGTTCCATAACATGTAGGCCCCACATGCATACATTTCCTTTTGGGATTATGTAGTATTATGGTATGTACATTAATTAATCATAAACCCTTTGTATATGAGAAGAACAGAACTGATAATAAGTTACAAGGTCTCGCTGCTAATTTGCAGTACAGCAGAAAACTCAGGTTGTAGTCACTGCAGGCAAAGCTTTCTCCTTTGGGTAAGCTAAACACATTAATTCCCACCTGTTTCCTGGTTTTGAAAGAACCCATCTCTTCATTTTGCATTTGTTAAATGAAACTATTAAAAAAATTCAATCTTTCCTGGTTTTGAAAAGAACCCATCCCATCTCTTCATTCTGCATTTGTGAAACGAATTACACTATTAAAAAGTTTCCATCTTTTCTGGTTTTGGAAAGAACCCATCTCTTCCTTTTTTTGCATTTGTTGATTGAAACTATTAAAAAGGTCATCTTATTCAAATGAAATTAGGAGCCTTTGTTCATGTCAGGATGTGAATAATTTTAGGAGCGTGTGTATGTTTATCGAGAAGATGTTAAGGTGCATTGTCATTGATGTGCTTTAAATTCTTCTTTTTTGTTCTCTCTTTTATTTTCTTTCCCCCCGAAAAGCATATTTTCAGAAACAAGCATACATGTAGAGAGATGGAGAGAGCAGCTTTTGCTTTAGCTTTTTAAAGTTGGGTGCTTTTGGATAGTTTATTGTAAGGGCTGTCTGTTGACTGTGGAGACATGGTGATTGTATTAGAAATAGAATCAATAAAGCAAATGACCCAACTCCAACTTTGGGTAATGGTAATAGAGAAATAGTTCTAATAATCATAATTTTTTTTATAAAAAAAGAAAAGCATATGTGAGAAATAATTCACACAACAAAGATCTCACGAGGAACAGAGTAATTACATCATCAATCTCGAAGTTTTAATCCTCGAGATTCCCATCTTTCTTTAATAATTTGAAGCCCCCACAAGAAAAAGAAGAAGAAGAAGAAGAGAAGAATGGAATTTCAGATCACTGCTAAATTTAAAGAAAAGAAAATGACCAACTTCAGAGAATGTTGGGGGAAGAAAACCAAAGCATAGAATCCAAATTCTAAACCTGACCCACAAAACTGATTTTTAGATTTAAGAGTCCTAATTATAAAATGTTACAGTGCTTAACACTTAATGCTGCACTTTGATTTTGATTTGCCTTTAACTTACTAGAAGTATCTCAGCATAATAAATACCAAATAATTCTTTTTTTTTTCTTTTTCGTATATTTTCTGTCATTTTAAATATAAGTTTAATCTTATTCGGCATGGACGGTCTTTAAATTAGGTGGACAACTAATTCCAACAATAATTTTCTCCCTTTATCAAAATCGAATATACAAGACTTGTGTTAATGGTAGACCTCGACCACACCCAGTATTGGTAAATACTAAACAAAATGTTGGAATAGAATAGGGGAATTCTCCAGCAGTCCTTTTCTCAAAAACATAGCATGATTGAAGGAATTTTTCTTTTTCAATCATCTTTTTATATTATCAAGATTTTGCTTAGAGTGGCTTTGTTGCTTTTATATATTCTTTTCTTACACTTTGAGGAACCAAATGGCAGGCATGCTACTCGCTACTTCTCTTTAGTAGTTAGTACCACAAAACCAATTTCTTTCTTAGGCTTCCCTGACCTATTGGTGTCCTGACATGAGGTGTGAATTAGTGCAATTATAGGAAAAGCATGAGGCATTTGTACTGCCTGCTCCTGATGTAATATACCAAACACCAAAACACAAAACAAAACAAGAACCACCACCTCAAGTTTCTTCTTTGTTTGGTTTATGTTGTTGTCTTTCAAATTTTAACCACTCCTAATCCCTACCAACTCTTTACTCTCCTCTTTTGTAAACCAGAAAAAGAAGAAGCTGTTTTTGGCATCTATCTGTAGTTTTTCTTGGTCTAATATACTTTTGATTCAAAAATGGAAGAAAGCAAGAACAATGGTCTATTCTGTTTGGCTTTTTTCTGCTTATGGACAACAAGTGCACATGGATGGCTTTCTTCCAAAGGTGTCAACTATGAAGGTAAATGGAGAATTTCTATTGAGTTAATCCTTCAAGTTCTTTAAAAAGAGGTTGATAATTTTGTTAAATCTTTTGTTTTCTTTTTTATTTTATTTTAGTGGAGGCTTTGATAGGAATTAAGAATTCATTGAATGATCCTCATAATGTTCTCAACTGGGATGAAACTTCTGTGGATCCATGCAGCTGGAGCATGATCACTTGCTCTGCAGATGGTCTAGTCATTGGGCTGTAAGCACTATTATACTAACAAAAACATGCAGAAATTTTAATTATTTCACAAACTAACCAATAAACATGAAATGGGTCATCTAAGAACAATGTTTTTTTTTATAAAATTTCTGCAGAGGAGCTCCGAGCCAAAGTTTGTCTGGAACCCTTTCACCAAGTATAGGAAACCTGACAAATCTCCAGCTTGTGTAAGTATTCATAGAATTATAAGTTGTTGTCTTGTCTCTTTTTTCTTATCCATGTACAGTTTGTTTACTAGAAAAGAAAGGATTTTTGCAGGCTATTGCAAAACAACAATATTTCAGGACAGATACCAGTTGAGCTAGGCAGGCTTCCAAAGCTTAAAACACTTGATCTCTCAAACAACTTCTTCTATGGAAAAATTCCCAGTAATCTATCCAACCTTAAAAGGCTCCAATACCTGTAAGAATCTTGAAAATTCTTCTTTTCATCTCTCTATTTTCCCTCCGAATAACTTCGAAATTTACTCAAGAATCTAAATGCTGTGTGCTGTTTTTGAATTTTGGTTCAGGCGGCTGAACAATAACAGTCTCAGTGGAGCAATTCCTCCTCCTTTGGTTAACATGACAGAGCTTACATTCCTGTAATTTCACTTTCACAAACCTTGTTTTCCTTCATTTCAGTTACCTTTACTTGGGTTTATAAATAGAGATTCTGTTTTCGCCAGGGACTTATCTTTCAATAATTTGAGTAATCCTGTGCCGGCTGTTCATGCTAAGACATTCAAGTAAGTTGTTCCTTCTCAGTTTCTTTTCAGATAATCGGATTGCGTTTTGATCAGTTTATTCATGTTTTTGTTGTTCTTCTGGGTTGACACAGCATCGTAGGAAACCCTCTGATATGTGGAACTGAGCAGGAGTGTTTTGTGACCACACCACTTCCTCAATCCTTGTCTGTGAACAATTCACAAAGTAATTATTACTAACCCTTCCCCGCCCGTTTCGATACAAACTTCATCTGCTTGCTTTGTAAGTTTGAATTTGTTCTGTTCTAAAAGATGTTGTTGCTGCTGCTTGCTTTTTGTTCTTTTCCTTTTTCTTTATTGATCCAACAGTTTGCTTTTGACTACAATTTGAAGTTCATGATTTTGTTCTTTCCTATTTCATGCTTTTAAGATCAGATCATTTTCCTCTAAGAAAAAGAACAAAAAAAGATGTAATAATTTGCCATTTCAATTTGACATGATGACATTATCCTCTTACAGAATCTTTTTATTCCCATACTTAAACCCATCTTTGCATTTATCCTCATTTTCCTTTATTTTGGCATCTTAAGATTCTCAGGCTCTTGGTAGAAGCAAAGGTCACAAACTTGCCATGGCTTTTGGGACAAGCCTAGGCTGCATCAGCCTCTTGATTATCGGATTCGGTTTCCTTCTTTGGTGGAGGCAAAAGCACAACCAGCAAATATTCTTTGATGTTAATGGTTAGTAAAGACCTAAACTGACCTGAGCATTTCAAAAGAAGATGCAACAGCAGCCTCTAATCTAGCAGTTACCTTCTGTTTTCAATATTGCAGAACAACGCCGCGAGGAACTTAACCTAGGAAACTTGAGGAGGTTTCAATTCAAAGAACTTCAGGGTGCTACCCACAACTTCAGCAACAAGAACTTGATAGGGAAAGGTGGTTTTGGAAATGTCTACAAAGGGTATCTCCATGATGGAACTCTTGTGGCCATAAAAAGGCTCAAGGATGGAAATGCCGTTGGTGGCGAAATCCAATTCCAGACGGAAGTTGAGATGATCAGCCTTGCAGTACATCGCCATCTCCTTCGTCTGTATGGATTTTGCATGACAGCAACTGAGAGGTTGCTTGTCTATCCTTACATGTCCAATGGCAGCGTCGCGACTCGTCTCAAAGGTAAAATACATAATCCTATAAACTTGTGAATGTCTTGCCTTGCATTTTCTTGGAAACTCTAAAGTATATATAATGTATACCTATTGTTTTGTGCAGGCAAGCCATCTTTGGATTGGGCTACAAGGAAAAGAATTGCCTTGGGAGCTGCTAGGGGTTTGTTATATCTGCATGAGCAGTGTGATCCCAAGATAATTCACAGAGATGTGAAGGCTGCGAATATATTGCTAGATGATGATTGTGAAGCTGTTGTAGGGGATTTTGGGCTTGCAAAGCAATTGAATCACCAGGACTCGCATGTGACAACAGCTGTGAGGGGCACAGTAGGGCATATAGCACCAGAGTATCTCTCAACAGGACAATCGTCCGAGAAAACGGATGTTTTCGGGTTCGGAATGCTTCTTCTGGAACTAATATCTGGCTTAAGAGCTCTGGAATTTGGCAAGTCTTCAAACCAGAAAGGAGCCTTGCTTGACTGGGTAAGTGGATCAAGGTCATTTGGTATATGTACTTTAGTCTAATGCTAAAACTGAGTGTTTATCATTGTAATTGCAGGTGAAGAAGATTCATCAGGAAAAGAAGCTTGAGGTACTAGTTGACAAGGACTTGAAAAACAATTATGACCGAATCGAACTGGAGGAGACTGTTCAAGTAGCTCTGCTATGCACTCAGTATCTTCCAAGCCAAAGACCTAAAATGTCGGAAGTGGTTCGGATGTTAGAAGGAGATGGGCTTGCAGAGAAATGGGAAGCTTCTCAGAGAGCTGAAGCAACCAGATGCAGAGCAAATGAGTTCTCCTCCTCGGAGCGATATTCTGACCTGACCGATGACTCTACGTTGCTCACGCAAGCAATGGAGCTATCCGGACCAAGGTGACACGAGCCTCAATAAGATCAGAAGTATTCGTGAATGTGGATCGGAGGAAACTTATAGATAGAATCTGTGTGGAAACAAGATTGTTGGATTGTTGTTGTATAGTAGCAACATGGTTGAAATTGGATATCTAAACTTGTGCCAAATTCTGACTGTATAGAATCCGGATATAAAAATGACATAGTAGAGTGCGACTGTCTTGCTCTTGCTTGAGTGAAAGAATTATTTTGAAGATTTGCAGATGGGGCTTCGTTTGATCAATCACTTTTCTAATAAAGTTGTCTAATTCTTATCATAATACATCATCTCAAGTTTT
>NBIL01141320.1:0-10878 GCA_002752925.1 Viola pubescens var. scabriuscula
GATCCCTAAAACTAATTTCTATCATCTGCGCGCCGCCCTCTTTCATGCCACTCCTGTGCTTCAACGCAAAAGACGCAATAATTGGGATTCTTATGTTAGTTTTTCTTACCCTGTCTCTCTACGCACGTTTACTACTATACTGAATCAAAAGTTTCATTTTTTCTTTTCTTTTCAACATAGGGATTGTTTTTGTTTTTGGATATTCTTCGTGTATTAAGTGTTTAGGATGAGCAGGGTACCTTTCCTGCAATTTTGTTATCGACCCTCTTCGCCATTTTGGTTGTTGAGGATGCAAAGTAGTGAAATTTTGGATTTTTATTGGTATTTTCCTGTGAGCTTGGTGAAAAATAACGCTTTTGTTTGATGGGTTTTCGGATGATACAACATGGTTGGAAATCAATTGTGTCATTTACACCATCTTTCTTTAGCTCCCAAGCATTTTGTGCGGCAAGTGTCTGCCTTTTGGCTGGAAAAATGGTCGAACCTCTTGGTCTTGTTGATCATTTTGAAACAATCACTTGAATTGCCAATTTCTTGCGCAAATAATAGTTCTTTAGTTTTATTGTCCTTGTACGTTCTGTTTCTCCATTAATTCCTTTATCCTCTACTGCTTGGATTTTTCTTTGATTCATTTGTTTCTAGATTTGCTTGTGTTTCATTCAATTGCTTTCATATTTATGTGTATGGTATATTTTTCCTGTTTGCATGCATGGCGTCAAATGGAAAAACTATTTTGTTTATTGACACTTTTTGTTTTATGTAGAATCCGAGATCCAACAGCTATTCTACTAGAAAGTCCAGGAGGCCAAATCTAAAGCAGTCTGTGCTGCGTAATGCTAGGTCTTACGCAGACTATGTATTTCAGGTTTTCCCTCATTATGCCATGGACTCATTACTACTTGCATTGCATGCTTGATCACAATCAAGGATTTCAATTTTTTCTTTTATTGTGTGCTCCATTAAGGTTGCTTTTGTTTGTTTTTTCTGTGTCAATGTTTCTCTGTTGATCGAATAATCGACATTTTTGTTTGATGGACATGGAATCATGAAACTTGTTCTAAGGAAATTTAAGGCGCTTCTTTCATTGTCCACCCTTTTAGTCATTACTGAAGCAAAAATGTTTTTCTTTTAAAATATCGTTAATTTTGACTTTGTAGTTTCAAAATTTGGTATAAACTGTTGTAAGAAAATACTTGAATTATTGACCAATATTAGTAGTTCAGTGCTGAGGTTTTTCACATCAAAACATAGGGTGCAACCTGTTGTCTAGAACCTTTGTCAGCAGCTTATAAACCACATTACATAAGCAAATCAGGCGGAACAGTGAGTGGCCTGAACCTCAGACCATTTCAGAGGTTCGTAGTTAGGGAGTTCTTTTAGAGAGATATTTGAAAATCTTTTTATCAAAGAGCACCACTATTGTCTTAGTTTTTTGATTAATGCTCTTAATGGTGAATCGAAGCTTCACTATCTTTTTCTTTATGGGCCGAGACAAGGAGTGGTATTTTTTTTCAGGAAGATATGCCCTTCTTGGTTCATTCCTGAATTTTTTTTCGCCCTGACAGATCACAAACTTCTAATGAACATTAGTGAACCATCCTTGCAACAGTATCCTACCTTATTCCTGATAAGAAATTGGAGCTAACAAAAATCCAATTAAAGCAACCTATGAAAGAAGGCTAGAAATTGGCTCTAGAAATTTCAATTTCTTCATAAACATCCTTGCAGTTACATTTTTTTACTTCATCATATGTTTTTCTAACTTCTATTTGTTCTTATACACACGTTACATATGCACCATACTTGTTTGATTTTTATAGATAAATTCAGGTTACCATTTACTCACACCTTTATACTCGAGAGGCACAAGTACATCACAAAAGTAATAACTACTGATCGAGCTAAGTTTTATTCACTACATGGTCTTGAAGACTTTCTTCTATTTGATCATAATTTGTGTACCTGGCTTATCTTATGAAGACCCAATAAAACTGTTTGTCAAATTGAGAATCACAAGAGGAAATTCTTTCTTCTTCATGGGGTTATGCTTATGATGCCCTGTTACACATGATTTGACTGCAATGCTTATTTTTAGGACTGTTGCATCTACCTAGGCGACATTTACTTTCGTGGTTTTATGAATCTGGAAAAAAATCATTAAAGCAGCAGTTTTCTAAAATTAAATAGAAAGGGAATTTTGCGTACCTGTACTTTCTACTGGCCATTACAATTATGTTCGAGGCCAGAGATGCCATTTAACTTCTTATGCTTTTCTTCTTTAAAAACATTTCAGAGTTGGAAGGACGGTTTTGCTGAGGATGATCCATTTGGAAGTAGGTCTGCTTCATGGTTTAAACAGAACCACTCCAAAGGACCCAGAAGGGACCGGACCAGCAATCAGGGAAGCAAGCATCAGCATAGACGTAAGTGCATGTCATATGCTCGCATACTTATAACATGTGCATCTCGTGACTTCCATCTCCATTAAATGGTGTTCCATAACCTCTGTATTAAGGCACACCTCCGAGATACGATGACGGGCCTTAATACCAAGAAAATCTACTAGGTTTAGATTGTTTTAAAAAATACGCACTTGCAAATTCTCATCCCACTGTGGAAAAACTTAGCTCATATACTTTGGTCTTCAGTTTATCTTCTCTTCTTTCTGGTCTTGAACCAGTAATTTACACAATTTTCTACTTTGCTTCAGAAACTTTTCAATTTTTTGAGGATGAGGATGATATTGAGATTGAGACACTTTTTCGATCTGCATTTGGTGGGAACCGGTTCTTCACGTGGACCTTCATAGACGATGAGATTCCGCGGGGGAGGAGCTCATTCAGCCACTCTAACTCCAACAAGTATAGGAAGAACTCAAGATATCAGCACGAAGAGTACTATGAGTTCTCATCGGATTCAGACTCTGATAGCTCAGAATCAGATTTGGCTTCTGATAGGCTCGCCCTTGGACTTAGTGCTTCTGGTCCTCTAAAACTTGAGGATGTGAAAACTGCGTGAGTTCTCACTAGATTCCTTTATCAATTGTGGTCCTCGTGAGATGTTGTATGACAAAAAGGTTTTCACTTGATTGGCTTTTCCCTCGACTGGTTTGCTTATAACTTTGCAATTTCAGGTATCGGTCGTGTGCACTGAAATGGCATCCAGATCGTCATGATGGCTCTTCAAAGGTACTAACTTCCTCCAAGCATCGACTAACATTATTGACATTTGTTTCTTTCACTGAATGACTTACCTTTTTGGTGCCTTAGTGTTGTGGGCATTATATCCCAAGATATTTTCTAAAACAAACTCCATACTGCATAATGAGTCTTTAATATTACATTTTTCTTGGGTATTCTTCAATCTTTCATAACACAAGTTGACTCTTGATTTCATATGATCTGCACCGTTGGTTTTCTTTAATCTGAGTTTTCAACCGGAACTAGCAAAGCAATTAATCAATGTACTTGAACAGGCGGTTGCGGAGGAAAAGTTCAAGCTGTGCAGTGCAGCATATCATTCTTTACGCGATAAGCTGGCTGCAGTTTCTGTAAGTTCATAATCGGAAGTTATATCGATCAACTTGCCGCAGTTGCTTGGTCGTGTGACACAATATAATTATTTACTGAAATCCGTCGTTAGGAAGCTTCAACAGAAGGTGCTGGAATTTCCAGCCACTGCTAAGTGAGGAATTAGGTGTAGTATGCAATAATTAGTCAATCATTTTGAAGGCTGAGATGTTGCCTTGCTGTATTATATTATTTACATTCCATTAATTTGAAGTTTAGATAACCGTTTAGAACACAGACTGCTGTTATCTTAGCGATCTATTCCTCTCAAATACTCCTATGATTTTGAAGGGGGGAAAACAATTCGGCAAATAGTCATTATTAGTGCATTGGAGCTCATTGGTTGTAGCACTTGTTTGCAGGCGGTAAAGTACAAGTAGGGACTCGAGTTTAAGTCTTACCTTCGTCTATAAAAAAAATTCATTGCCCTTCTGAGTCTTACCTTCGTCTATAAACTCGTTTTGTGAGTTTGGCGTAGTAAGTTATTTATTTCTTTTTTCCGATCTCTTCGAATGTATTTTGTAATTCTGGTAAAATTTAAGATTTTTTTTAATATAGTTGAACTTTAAAAAGTAAGGTGTGATTTTGTAATATAAAATTTAGTTAGTCTTCTAGATAAACTCACTTATCGGGCTCCAAAATATATTATAGTTCAATTGGTTAGTATAGGTTAGAATTTAATTATTATTGTAACGACAATTAATAATTTAACTCATTTTTTTAATAAAAAAAATTCATGTTTATCTGTAATTTTGTCTCAAGAATCAAGGTAAGTTGTTACTTTATTTTAAGGAAGGAAAAAAATCAACAGAAGAACTCGCACAAATAAATTGGATCGACGCGCGGGATCCCATTTCCAGTTACCAATTTATCTACAGAGAATTAGACGAAAGAAAGCAAAGTAATTTTGCCCAATCTCAATGCTAAAAGCAATACAGATTCTGGGCTCATCATGTTCAGGGTGTGTGGCTTATCGATGTAAACCACCACATGCCTCTGCTGCTGCTGCCACTTCTTCTTCTTCTTCTTCTAGTGGTTTCAACATTCCAGTTTCCATCAACCCTTTCTCTAATTCTACGCCAAGAACCGGACCCACTAATCCTTTCTTGCTGTTGACTCGCAAAACTCGGTCTTTACGACCGGTTCATCTGCATTCCACCCGAGCTGAGTCCAAAATGGATGGCCCTTCTTCTTCTTCACCTTCGTCATCATCAGCATCAGTTGCAGTTCAGTCAGCGGTAAATCTCTTCTTGTCCTTCTCAGTCTGTTAAATTTGTGGGTTTTGGCTGGAGGCTGTTGCTTTTTAGATACTTGAATGTTTTGATGTTGATGATGGAAAATGAGTCTCTTTTATTTACTGTGCGCAAGTGTATGACTTCCTTATGGTATCTAGGTAACGAATTGGTAGAGGGATATTCGGCGGCTTCGTGCCAATTATGATATTGATAGTAGCATTTGAATTAGTAACTGCTTCGTAGTGTTGTGAGAAGATTGTACACTAGATTAGGTCGATTAAGGAATTGCTGCCGGCAATCTTAATGTATGCCATTCTTTTTCAGGGAAGTGTCCGCAATGTCAACTTCTGTCAGTGGTGCGGTGGCGCAACAAAGCACGAAATACCTGATGGAGAGGAAAGGATGAGACCAATTTGCACGCTTTGTGGTCGAATTACTTATCAAAACCCTAAAATGGTGTGTTGATTCTTTCATTTAGAATCTGTGATATGACCTTTTGTTGTCTTGTTCAATTGCATGTGTTGGTCGAAATGTCGAGGGGGTCACATTTGCATATACCAACAGTCATCTTTTGTTTGAAAAATAAAACAAGATTGATTCTAGTGTATTGACTATTGCTAATTTCGGGTAGGGATCTCTGTTTTATGCATGTTATCTTACACTGACTTGCTATGTCCAATTCCTTTCAACAATAGTCATGAAAATCAATTGCAACCAAATTGTTCTACTGTTATGTTCAAAGAAACAAGTTATTCTAAAAAGGGATTTCATATGATTTTAGAGACATAAGACATTAGAGAATGTGAGAATGTTAGTATGGTTGCGTCTTGTTTCACCATAGACTCCAAAGCAGTTTGAAAGGTTGACATATTTAGCAATCTCCAGATCTACTTTATGTACTTGGTGCTAGTTATGGAATAAATGAAACCACATATATAAGGTGTAGTGTAACTAAGTAATATCCTCCCTATCATGATTAGTGATTACTGTAGAAGGTGCAGAAAGTTTTGCGAGGATACAAAAAGCACAAGTGATTGAGAATTCTGTGTCTTGTATTGTGTATATGCATTTTCGGGACTATTCTAGTTGGTTTAATGACATACTGACAGAAATTTAACTTATATTAAGTATGAAGTGGAGACTTTTCAAGGTGAGGTTTATTCTAAAATGTTCCTGGACTTTCCAGAAACTGCAATTCACAACCATCTATTGTTGTTCCACTAATTTCTAATGGGCTCGAGGAAGTAGAGGCACCGACATATCTTCATTTTCTTTGTTGATTAGTAGTAAACTTATTAAATACCCTGTTTAGGAGAAAGCTTGTTACCAGTAAAGTGTGTACGATCTCTTGTTAGCATGAAAGCATCATGCTTTCTTACCCCAGTCCTTATGCCAGGGAACTGTGTAAGAAGCTTGTGGCCACTTGGGATTTCAAAAGTGCCCACTGAGGATTTTGGATATCTGCTTTAAACATGATGAATAATTGTTATCGTTTGTTTGAATTGCACAAATATAGGTCGTGGGATGTCTCATTGAGCACGATAACACGATCCTCCTCTGCAAGCGAAATATTCAACCTTCACATGGCCTTTGGTATGTATCGATATTCTAATTGGAGTTCTGGTTTAATACAGCTCCAATGTATGTTCTCTATTACCGTCTTGTACTGAACCAGAATTCCCATGTTTAATGTGTATCTGTTTATGATGTTGATACTTTTTATACCTTCAATGTTCAGTTGCTCACATCCTATAACTTCAATAATTGAATGGTGCTGATCTAGGACCCTTCCTGCTGGTTACTTGGAAATTGGTGAGTCAGCTGCAGAAGGGGCGATCAGGGAAACCTGGGAAGAAGCGGAGGCGGAAGTGGAAGTGGTGTCTCCTTTTACTCAATTGGATATCCCTCTTATTGGCCAGGTAAGGTGGTTGTAGCCCTCATCGGTTATATTAATATCTGCCAGCTATTTTAATTAAATGTTTTTTTTCTTGGCTTTTTTGGTGCAGACTTACATAATTTTCTTAGCAAAGTTGAAGAAGCCCCATTTCGCACCAGGTCCTGAGTCATCTGAGTGCCGTCTATTTCCCCTTGAGGATATCCCTTTTGATTCTCTGGCATTTTCGTCGATGTTGGTTACCTTAAAATTGGTAGGATCCTGGTTCCAGCATCATTACGTGAGTAAGCTTTGTGTGCTTGTTATCCTCTTGCATCTTGTATTACCTATTTTCCTATGGTTGCAGTATATTGAAGATGTCAAAAATGGGAAATTAAAATTTCACTACGGCACCATTAACAAAAGGTAATTTGAGTTGCATTTGGCGAATCTTTACCAGAAATATCAATCTACTTTGATAATGTAATGTATGAGATGGTATACCGGTGATAAAGAACCTAAAGGATTCTGTTTCCTGACTGTTGGTTTAACGATAAAGTATACTATCCAAGTCAGTTAACTGTGTTGGAATCTGATATAATGTCATTCTTAACTTTCAAGTATTACTGGTTTTTAGTTTTGAGAATTCTGATTTCCATGCCGGTCTTTCTTTTTTGATGCTCTTGGCAGGCCTGGCACAAGCCCTTCTGATATCCGCGCTTTTACTCTCGACTATCATTTGCAGTCCTAAAAAATGGTGATCCCTCTGCCTTCATCCTTGAAATGATCCAAAATCTGAGTAACCAAATTGTTTTACTCTTCATTGTGGGGATTTGGCGATTGAAACTAAGAATCACCATTCTCGTGTGAGCCGATCAAGTAACGAGCTCGAAGGCAATAGAATCGTAGATGATGTCATTTCGTCTAAGCTGTTGCATTGAAGGTGTACAGAAGAGATTCATCATTCTTTAACTGCTTAATTAATCATGCTATGACTTTATATTAGGAGTGTGAAATGGTAGAAGGTGTTTTGCTGAAGTGGAGGAATGGTTGTTCATCACTCATTTCCCAACTTTTGTTGAAAGGATTTTGATGGCAATGTGTATTTATTTTTGTGATCCCACCATTTTTATAATTTTAGCCATATGCTTTTTTATTAATTATCATTACAATATACAAGGTATCAAACCATAACCTACCTCGTAAAGACTGCGATATCTTCTAATGAGTTGAAATACAATCTCTCCTCTTCAAATTTTATCTATTATTAAAATATCACTCATTTTATGCTTATTATAAAAAATTAAACGGAGATTAATCTCATTCAAGTATAATCAAACTTTTAAAATAGTAACTCAATCAATATAATTTTGATCATTTTTTATACTCGAACTTAAAACTTTAAATTAAAAATGAATAATTTTTTTATCATTCGAAGTACTACGGATGATATTGGTAAAATTTGCAATCAAACGAAACTTGTAAAAGCATTTTCGTAGCTAGAAGCTTTCCAAACCGTTGCCAAAGTATGAAAAGATGCTCTTAATGATACACTCAGAAATTGAAGGATCAAATTGAAATGTCAAAAATACTTAGAGGGTAATGTTGTAATTTGAGAAGTCTCACCTTCACTTGACTTGACTTGCGTAACGTTGCAGCCTACTCTTCCCTGCTCCTGCGCTGCTGATTGTTCTTCTTCTTTTTCTCGTTCGTTAATGGTTAGTATCGTTGATGATGGAGACTCCAAATTTTGCCACTTCCGATTTCGGATCTCCCCCGTCCGATCGCCGGTACGCTTACAGCCGCCAATCTTCTTTCCGGAAATTCCAGGACCAGCCGCACTCTCCAATCTCAATCATCAACGACTCCACAACTAAGCCATTCCTCTCCCGTACTATATCCAGCATCGATATCCCGCCAAATATTTACGAAAACGAGGACTTCGTTTTCCCGGATGAACAGAAACATGGGGAGTCCTCCAAATTAGCGAATTCAAACCCGGTTTTTGAAATACTTAGGGCTGCAAGGTACGGTAACCGCCAGATGAAGAGGCTTTTCCTCATGATTTCCCTTAATGTCGCGTATTCGACTGCTGAGTTAGGAATTGGTCTCTTAACTGGGCGCGTTGGTAAATCACACTCTTTTTTGTGCACTTCTGTTCTTCGACTTGTATCGCTTGTTGGATTCGGTTAAATTTGTGACAATTTGCGTGTCTGTGGTGCTTTCTTTGACAGGATTGATATCAGATGCGTTTCATTTGACATTCGGGTGTGGGTTGTTGACGTTTTCTTTGTTTGCTATGGTGGTTTCAAGGAGGAAGCCTGATCATGTATTCACCTATGGGTAAGTTATTGCTAATTTGCTGGCCGGATTGCTTTTCCGTTACCATATTATGAGATTATGTTGATATGTGCATTGATTTTTCACTAATCAGGTACAAAAGGGTTGAAGTATTAGCTGCTTTCACCAATGCTGTAAGTGTATTGTATTTCATCGCAGTGTGTTGTTTGTGTAAGCATTATAGTGGTTATGTGAGTGTATCTAGTGGGAAACTTTTCTTAGCAGTTATGAATAAGTAGGCTGATGTAATTCTTTTCGGTGTTGGAAACTACAGTTCTGAGATTATTCCCGAGTGTAGACGTGTATTTCCTATGAATAAGAGCAGTATTTTCTGTGTTTGCAGCTTCATGTTTATCTTAGCTAGAGAGAGAGAGAGAGATAACTACTCTCACTTTTTCTTAGGTGGTTGCTTGATGGGGGTGAGGTTCTTGGTTGATTGTATAACAGCCAAGAGAAGACTTTATGATTTGATTAATGGGGAATTTATTTTATTTTCATGTTGACTGTCATAAGAGTTCATGGCCATTGTTTTTTTTTTGGAAGAAGTTTATGGCCTTAGTTAAGTTACTATTTGGTAAATTCATTCATTTGTCCTAACATCTGGACTTTCTTGATTTTGCTACATGTGTAGACAGCTGTTTCTTTTGTTCATGTCTTTCTCCTTACTTGTGGAAGCACTCCATGCATTTATACAAGATGAGTCTGAGCACAAGTAAGTCAGTTATGCTGAATTCATGAGCAGTCACTTCTTCTTCTTCTTTTTTATACTTGACCTCTGTACCTTTGGTAATCCATATCTAATGTAATCACCATGTCTTCGATGTTTGGTTTATTGATACTTGATTCCCAATTGCTTCTAATCTTTACTATTCTAATTCCGCTCACAGGCATTATTTGATTGTTTCTGCGGTTACAAATTTGTTAGTAAATCTGTTCGGTGTTTGGTGCTTTAGGAATTATGCTCGCGTTAATCTTGGTAAGTCTCCTTTTAGATGTTTAAGGAAGTCACATTTCATTTCAATACTTCTTTTCTTCTATCAAAAAATGAGCTGCAATCTTTTAAAGGTGGTATTTTCTGAATAATGATTTCATGCATAGATTATTTGGATCTGTATTGAATTATAATGGAGTAGTTTTGTTGTTTGTGTTAGTTTGGTAGCTGTCGTCTCTTTGTGCTTCTTCTTATATGCAACTTAACTTGCAGTCTACAGAAAAGCAGAAGATATGAATCACCATGCAGTTTGCTTGCATGTTCTTGCAGATTCCATTCGCAGGTCTGCTCTTGCTCGTAGTAGTACTTTCCTTTCTTTACATTTGCTCTTTTCTTTTCTGGATATCTTGTGTTGAGCTGGTTTTCTTTTACTGATTCTCAGTGCAGGTTTGGTATTGGCGTCCTGGTTTTTGTCCCTCGGGTATTTTGCTTCATCTTTCACTTTCTTCTTTCAGTGTGCATGCTCACCTATGTTTCATTCTTTCCCCACTCCTGTTTTCCTCCTTTGGTTCTTTCTCTGTTTCTAATTTCCTTTCCTTCATATTTCAGGGTTAACAATGCTGAGGTTTTATGTTTGGGGCTAGTATCCATTGCAGTCTTTATGCTGGTTATGCCACTCTTTAAAGTCACTGGTGGAGTCTTGCTTCAAACGGCGCCTCCCAACATTTCCTCTTCAGCATTGAGCAAATGCTTAAGACAGGTCAGGTCCTTGAAAGGCTTATGCTACTATACTTGCTCCTTGATAGTAAGATATACTTGTTTTTACTTTGAAGTTTAAGAGACAAGTTAAATCTTTGTTCTACAATCCAACTAATGGCATACTATATCCAAATTCATTTCCCACTATTTCTCCTCCCTGTGATGGGGCAT
>NBIL01141321.1:5336-20654 GCA_002752925.1 Viola pubescens var. scabriuscula
TGATATACTCCCTTTGGTCGGCAAACAATGTCGTTTTAGCAGAAACGACGCCCTCTGCCTTTAAATGTCATTCTCAGTTTTCGAGTCATGTTTTGCGTTTGTCTGACAATTATACCCTTGGCCCCAAACAAAGGCAAGACGAAATCTTCATTTTTTAGTTTTGTTAGGTAGGGCATTCTGTAATTGTGTTGTGAAATCTTGCCCCTGGTTGTATGATGTAAATAGCGGATTAAATATCAATGTTATTCAATTTCATAATCGTTTGAGCAATGATCTCTATTTTTTAGTTTCGTTTCAGTCCTTTAGTTTGAGCAATTAATTTGGTTTGAGCAATGATTTGTGTTTCAGTTTAGGATTTCCATTGTGGTTTGTGGTTAATGTACATTTTGTTGGCCGAAATTTTTCTTTTGTTCCTTGGATTTTGACTGGAGAAAATGGAACCATATGCACATTAATCTGTTTAAAGTATTTTGGGGGATTGATCTCTGTTTATTTGGCACATGATATATATTGTTTGAGGAATTATTTCTTGTTTCAGTGTTGCACTCTATTTGAGCAATGATTTATGTTTCATTTTAGGTTCATGTACATCTTTTTGGCCGGAATTTTTCTTCTATTCCTTGGATTTTGACTGGAAAAAATGGAACCAAATGCACTCTAATCTGTTTAAAGTATTTTGAGGGACTGATCTCTATTTATTTAGCACATGATCTCTATTGTTAGAGGAATTATTTCCTGTTTCAGTGTTGCACTCTATTTGAGCAATGATTTATGTTTCAGTTTAGGTTAATGTACATCTTTTTGGCCGGAATTTTTTCTTCTGTTTCTTGGATTTTTACTGGAAAAAATGGAACCAAATGCAATAAAATTAGGCAACAACAGACATTGGCAAATAGAAATAACACTCCACTAAAAAATATTTATTGAAACTCCATCACATAACATAACTAATGACAGAGAGTTTAGGGAAAGGAAATTGCAGTACACGAACCTTAAACTCATCTAGGATTGGAATGCCTGGCATGGCATTCGCAAAATGGTTCAACTCAACATCAGCAGCCCTCACATTGCTGAATGCTAGATTCAGCACATCCTTCTTTTGCTCAAGGTGAGCAATTGCAATAGACAGAGGTGTGACACAAGATCCCAGAGAATCAACAGCTTGAATGGTCATTTCCTCAAAGTCATCTTCATTGATGTCATCCTTCCTCTGGGACAGATCCTCCACTCTAGCTGTTAGCTGCTGGATGTGGTGATTAGTGCGCAATACACTATGTTCAAGCTGGACTATTTCTTCTTGGAGTTGTGTACTGATTTCTTGAACTTCATTGAGGAGAGCTGATTTGGCCCCGCGATCCATGGTGATGAACCTACAAAGATATTGAAACAGAGGAAAGAAAACTAAGAGTAGGAAGAACTCAAGAAATTGTGGCAGTTTAGGGTTGAGAAGATTGCAAAGTAAAAGAGAGAATTTATAGATGTGCACTAAGGTTAGAAAGAGTTGTTTGAAGGGGTGTCAATGAAACAGTCAAACGTTGTTGTGGTTGGGAAGGTAAAAGGCTGCCTAAATATCAAGAATCTCTGCAATACACTTCTTTTCTGGTCATAATTCTAGAAAAAGCATGCAACCTACGCAAACCCTATCCCACGGTAGCCTCATCTAACAAGCATTTCTTCTCAAATAGGACACGAAACAGGGAAGACCAATCACAATTCACCATGGCATTCTAACCATACACAATTTGCCATAACATTCAAACCAAACACCATTTGACATAGCATTCGAAGCAAACACAAATTTACCATAGAATTTGAAACCAGACAAAGGACACATCTAGTTATATTCTACACAAAATGAAGTATGAATATTTCCTGCACAAATCCTACGAGAAAGAGCATACTATGTTTGCTCTACCAATCCTACTCAAAGTCACAATAGCAAATAAAGCTTGATCTTCTTCCAAATACAGTGAGTCCTACTATGGATATTCAACTCAAAATCCTAAACCTAATGACTATTCTAACCAATATTAACAATCTAATTAATATATCTGCACAAAATGAACCATCTCCACTGCAAATCTTCTGCCCAAAAAGAACAAATGCCAGTTGGATTTTCTAACCAAAATAAACAAACTAAATTCAGTTGGATCTTCAACTCTGTGTCCTGAAAATCAAATAGAAATGCAGTGTCAATAACATGTCAGTAATGTCAAAAACAACTAGGAATGCAGTGACATTGATATGTACAAATAAGATATGGCCTTACATGGTGAAGGAGGAAGATGAGCAATAGTAGTTGCAATGATAAGTGGATCACACGACAGCGTGGAAGGAAGCAGACCTTGCCTAGCTAATTGTGTCTTTTTCATGTGAGGAATTCTATACACATTAGAACCCCTCATTTTCAATATCTCAATCATGCATGACTGGACAGTTAGGAAGATATTGTTAGCCTTAAAATCAAGAAACTCAAAGAAAGCTTCCTGAACTACTTCAACCAATTGACTTAAATCTTTTGCACATTTCTTTGCTTGCAAAGATTGAATTGCTCTAAATAATCTAAGATCAAGCACATTTAAATCAGGAGAATTGGGAGGTTGACACAACAACCTAATATTCAAGCCTATATCATCAACTGCAACTAAGAAATCAATATCATCATCATGGATACGTGTCTTTGCATTGTCCTACTGGATGATTATTGGATCCATGAAGCTATTCCTCGGCCATCTATCCTTTATGGCGGGTAAAATTTATTGAATCGTGAACTGCCTAATGACATTCCTATCTATTTTAGTAATTGCCTTCACTTCTAATGTTCCAGCTACCCTATTTGAACTGGACCTCATAGCAGCCACCTCTGTTACCAATAGAAACACTCATATCCTACCATCAAACGTACAATTCTCATGACAGTCATATCTAGGCCTAGCAACAGCTACAAGGAACATAATCTTAGGAACAAAATTGGAACTTTTAATGTTTCTTACAGGTTCATCTTCGCCGGCAAGAAGGTAGTAACTCTGCACATTCCTTGTCATTTGGAACCATTTCTCATCGATGTGAACTACATTTTACATGTCGTAGAAATAATTGGAGGCTGGATCAATGGATGAAAAACAGTATCGAACCCTTTGCACACATTTTGCCTCTATCAATGTTGGTTTTATGGCATTACTGTGGCGCTTCAATTCTCCACTTTTCATTTTCGATATCAAGAAGGATTTTGAAACCCCTAAAGCATTGGCGAGAGACCTTAGAGTTGTTATCTCCCTTAAAGGAACCTCTTTAATCTTCTGCAGATCAAATTGAACTCGCTTTCTGCCACAATTTCGCACTCTGCAAAGTAAAATATTGTGGTTGTCGAAGTCCCTTCCCCTTTTCCAAAGTCGCTGGATTGAACGAATATGCACATTGAAGAACTGGGCAACTTCCCTTGTTGATGTCCTCTTTAGCTTTCCATTAACACTTTTTTCAAGAAGCATATTGTAAGCAGCGAGTCCGTCCTCATTACAGAGCTCTCTTCTTCCCCCATTTGGACCTAGCATTAACGGCATACAAGCGCATTCAAATTGAGGAGAGGAAACCATTAACAAAATGAAACTATAATACTATAAGATGAAATAATCTGACCTTGTACACCATTGTTATGTTATGGGTCTGCCATATCTTCATGGACTGCGTCCAAATGTTGCGTATTTGTGGGCTACCCTTCTTCTTCTAAAACAGTCTCAACAGCCGAGGGGTGGTAATTGATTATTTTCAAACAAATTGAGAGGGTCGATTTGGTTTAGATCCATTGTTATTCACGCAAAATAACTTCGGGGAGTTGAGGCTGAAAATTAAGAGCTCTAGAGCTTCACGAAAAATGAAGGGAAAATGATTTTTTTGGAGTGGGAGCATTGTAAATTGGGATTTTTGAATTTGGGTAGAAAGAATTCAAATTTTGAGTATAAAAGTTTTGGAAAATTGGGAGGGATTCAGCCAGAAAATTACAAAACGTTGGCGCGGAGATGAAATAGGCCAAAAGCAGAGGTGAGGACTGAGGAAGGGTAGGATAGTAAGTCAACCCAGACGCACAGTGCGTCCTTAAACTCTATGTCAGGTCTCCAAACGACATTGTTTGGAGACTAGAGGGAGTAGTATAGTAGCTTACTGATATTTATGTACGAATCACGAACACGTTTCTTTTTGCCAAATCACGTTGGATTTATTTCCGATATTGATATTATCCATTTCCTATAAAATTTTATTTATCCTTAATTAAAATTTTAAATTTGAGTTTTTAACTTTAACAAACTATGTTGAGAGAGTTCTCGTAAAATTCTAATAATACTTGAATTTTATTTGAAAAAAAAAATACTCGAACGAAATTAATTTCAGCACGCTCTCAGTAAATCAATCAATTAGAAAAGGAAAATGATGTTTGGGTTGAATTGTTAGGTTGAGGAGTAAATATAGGGGTATTTTTATAAATAGCGCGTAATTTACCAAAATACCCTCCATATTTACTCTTCAACCTAACAATTCAACTTAAAACTCTCAACCTAAATAGCAAAGCCCATTAGAAAATGCAATACTTGATAAAAAAAGAATTACTATAATATACAATTTATACAAAACAGTACTTAGCACGTTACCCTATCGTACCCTCAAATCATAGGGAAGCAATTAGGCGATCAAACCCAGGTGTAGGGTTTCCCAAAATTTCCGAAACCCGAATTTTTTATTTTTCCGACCCGAATTTTTTCAATTTCGGAATCGAAAATTCGAGTTCGAGTATCTTATACCCGAAATTTAATTCGGTTCGGAACGGAATAGATTTTGAAAAATTCGGGTACCCGAAATACCTGAATTTTTCAAGCCTAAAACGACGCCGTTTTATGTACAACGCAAAATAACCTATCTCATTCTCCTCCTCTTTTGATTTCAATTCATTCTCTCTTACCAAAGCTCCCGAACAGAACACAGCTGACAACTCACCCTTCTTCAGTCGCTCTTCACCATCATCACCAACACACCATCTTCATAACCATTCTACTCCCGATCTCTCCTCACCATCACCAACACACCATCTTCAAAATCACCACTGTCCACCACTAGCGCTGCCGACCCTTCAATAGATTCAACACTGCCGACCCACCAACACGCCATCTTCTTCACCACCATTGTCAGTCGTCACCACCATCTTCTCTTACAAGTAGGGCTGCTCAATTTTTGTTTAATTTTTAATTTAATTTAGGATTTTAATTTCTATTAACCCTAATTTTGAAAAATCTTGGTTGTGCCCTTGGTTCAGAGGACCACTCGCGGTAGTTCCTTCATGATCCCTCACCTTGTTGTGTAGTTTTGTTACTGGCCACTGATGTCTTGTAAAAGCTCGTAAATCTGTTGGATTGAAAATTGGATTTGTATAATTTGTTGGATTGTTTGTATGACAGTGAATTGGATTAACTTAATGTGTATGTTTAAAATTGCTGGAAATTGTCAAAATTTATAATTTCGGAAATTTCTTCTGGTTCGGAAAGCATTTTAAAATTTCGAGTTCGGAATGAAAAATCTAAATTTCGAAATACCTTGGGAATAACCAAATGAGCACCCCTACCCAGGTGCCACTCCTTTGTTGGTTAGCCCTCAGTATTATTACGTTGTTGGTAAGAGTAGTATTATTACTTTAATATGTATACTAATCATATACTCCATTTTGTTGTGTTGGGTTCGCTTTATGTTTTTTATTTTATTTTCT
The DNA here is from genome assembly GCA_002752925.1 of Viola pubescens var. scabriuscula. Classification (NCBI taxonomy): domain Eukaryota; kingdom Viridiplantae; phylum Streptophyta; class Magnoliopsida; order Malpighiales; family Violaceae; genus Viola; species Viola pubescens. The sequence continues at coordinate 11,086 of NBIL01141321.1, forward strand.
CAGAGACACTACTTACACCCATCAAAGCTTATACCATAAAAGTTTTAATTTTGTTTAAAATAAACTGGGAATTCATTTGCTACATCCACACAATAAAATGATACACTCAGCGCCAGCAATAATCGAGAAAATCAGAATTAAAAAAATCTTACAACTGTTACATTTTTCTTTTCAATCATCCAGGAGTCAATCATGTTCAAATTCATGCATTGGCATTTCCGTCATTTTCCTTATCCACTCGGCCCCACTAAAACAAGAGAAACACGGGACTCCACGTCAGCAACTTCTTCTGTTCTGTTCTGTTTTGTTCTTCGCTTTAAGCACTTGTACTTTCATCATTTTCCAAGAATGCCCCTCACAGAACAAACCGCCTTCTCCCCCGCCCCCTCTCTATCTCCACTACACCTCCACGTCTTCCTCCTCTTTCCCTTTTTTTCGTTATAAAACTTCTCCCTCTGTCCCCCACTTAAAAAATCAAAATCGCAAACCCTAAACAAATCAACGCCGTCAGATCATCAACGGAAACCTCCACACCTACACCACCACGCGCGGCGGTCGTCTATGTTGTAATACGGATCCTCCGTCCGCGTGAGATCTGACTACCCGAATCCATGTCCGAGACAGATAGCGATGAATACCGGCCTCCTTCAGCGCCTTCTCTTCCTCCTCCTCTCAAGAAGCGTCCGATCCACATCCGATCCGTGTGGGCTGATAATTTGGAGCATGAGATGAAGCTGATCCGTTCCTTGATTGATGAATTCTCGGTCATCTCCATGGATACAGAGTTCCCTGGCGTTGTGGTACGTACTTCCGCGGGAGATCCGTACAACCGTAACCGTGATCCGGCGGCGCATTACCTTAGCTTGAAGGCTAACGTGGATCTGTTGAACCTGATTCAAATAGGACTGACGATCGCGGATGAGGACGGGAACCTACCGGATCTTGGCACAGAGACGTGTTACATTTGGGAGTTCAATTTCATGGACTTTGATGTTGCTAGAGACGCCCACGCGCACGATTCTGTGGAGCTGCTGAGATCTCAAGGCATTGATTTCGAGAAGAACAGAGAGTTGGGTATAAATTCTGTGGCGTTCGCAGAGCTGCTCATGTCGTCAGGACTCGTGTTGAATGACTCGGTGAGTTGGGTGACGTTTCACAGCGCTTATGATTTTGGATACTTGGTCAAATGCTTGACACAGAAGCCGTTGCCTGAGGAGTTGGCTGATTTTTTAGGTCTCGTGGGTATGTTCTTTGGGGATAGTGTATATGATGTGAAGCATTTGATGAAATTCTGTGAGAGTTTGTATGGAGGATTGGACCGAGTTTGTAAGTCTCTGGGGGTGGAACGAATTGTGGGAAAAAGTCATCAGGCTGGGTCAGATAGCTTGTTGACGCTGCATGCGTATAGAAAGATTAGGGAAAGGGATTTTAATGGCGGTGAGATTGGAGGGGTGGAGATGTATGGCAATGTACTGTATGGTTTAGAACTGTCTAAAGATAATGAAGAAATGAAAATTTAGTGTTTGATTTCTTATATCTCTTCGTTTGCTTGTTCTCTGATCTCTGTTTGTTTATTCTTTTGTGCTTTTTGATTTATGTTTGGAACTTGCCAGGGTTCAAAATGTTGCTAAATTTGGGGAATGTTGTAGGTATTGGGGGTGGATTGTGTTAAAATGAGTTTGCAACTGAGTGAACTAACTGAATTGTGGAACTGATCATGAGGGGAGGAGTTCCCTTTTTAATATATCATGCTGTTCAGATTTAAAATTTAGAGATGTTTGCAATCCTGATGCATATAGCTACACTTGAAGAGGCGTTTCTTTTAGCAGGTAAGGATGTCTGCTCTCTGCTTGCATTGTCGAAACTGAATGCCCAGAAGGTGATGGTATGTCTATTCTCTTCTTTGTATTCCTCTACTTTGAAGATGTTTCACTTGAGCAGATCTTAACATTGAGAAACTGATAAATGTTCTGTGTCAAAACAAAAACCTAAAAAACTTTTAAGCTCAAACATCCTGGATTTCTATACTTGCCATCATTTTAGCACCAATTCTTGATCTGCTGATGTCTGCTCTTTTGTTTGTTTTCCTCTACTATGAAGATAGTTTGCATGAGTACATTTGATAGTGAGAAACCAATAATGTTCGGTGTCACACATCAGACTTGAATGTCCATACTTGCCATCATTGTATTTACAATTGTTTATCTGTGAGATTAGTAATTGCTTGGATGCAGTTGTCATGTTGAATGAACTCCCTCAACCATGTTGTTATATTGCAGTAGTGCTGAAATGTAAAATATAATATTCCTATAAGAGTCATCACATTATCTCATATCTTTTTCTGTCAAGAAGCTGATGCTGTTATTTTGTAGGAATATCAAATGAATATGATCTTTATATATCTTCATCGATTCTTTGTGGATTTCTTCCAATAGTCACCCCACTTTTTTCGCATTGTGAGAATGTTGGACGAAGGCATAGGATAACAGGTTGATTTGATGTCCTAATATGGCTTGTTAGTATGAGTTGAAGGATTTATTGCTGGCAATGCTGATTTTTGCAGTGAAGTTTTGCATTTGAACTGTGAAAGCATGATTGTTTTATTTTTTTTTCCACAGATGAAGCTAACTTGTTGTTTTGTTGTCTCTAACAACTGTGTATTGCTGCCTTCTTTATGAGAAGAAGGACATATAATACAGTGTTTGATGAGGAGTAAGGCAGTTTTCTTAGACTTTGAGTTTCTTGATTATTGAAGGAATTACTCCTTACAAACTTAAGTTTTAATTTTGGAATTTTATGTTCTTTAGGCATCTACAATCGTTCCACTGTTGGTTAGATATACTTAGCCTGTTTGAACTGCATTTCTTCTGATGTAAATTATATTAACTCTATCTCTGTGCTTGATTGTACCTCTCTCTCTCGCAGTCAGTAGTGAGCACAGATTCGAGATGAGCATGAGATGCTATATCTTTGAACACTCAGATTCTGAAACTTGCAAGGGTAAACTGATTCTGTTGGTTGAGCACTTGAGCTCTAACTTCTTGGTTTAAATTTCTCTATTTTTGCCGTTCCAAGAATAACTTCTTAAGGTTTGAGCTAATGACTGAAAGTGCATATCTTATTGCAGTGATTCTTGTTAGTTTCTGCTGCCTTAGTGAAGCATACACGAGTTCTCTGGTACTACTTGGGATCTGCTTTTTCTTGGATGCAAGCAAGGTATGTTTTTTCAACAAAATGTTTACACTTCACATCTCATTTTCTTTTCAAAACTGATTGAGGATTTACTGCACTGTGTCATGCTTTTAAGTAAATAAAACCAGCTTGAAAGTTTTAAGTAAATTGGAATTGGCTTCCAACTCCAAAGTTGCGAGGATAGTAACTTTGATTGTGCCCAACATATGAGAGGGACATCCCGTAGATCACCTTTTTAATCATTTTATTTTTTCTAAAATGTGATTAGTTTTAATTTTGAAGCTTAAAACTTTCAAACTTGAAATTCCTAAATTGTAAGTGGCCCATGGGCCTCAAGTTAGCAAGCTTCATCCAATTGGAAACAGATTGGGCTGCTTGGCCTGCAGGAGGGTACATTTATACTTTGTTTTCTTAAAAGTGTACGGCTCAGCATGACTAATACAACCAAATGGATAGAACAAACTAATACAAATAGTAATTCGGATGATTCTGTGCAAATCACATGAAAGAAAAATAAACAAATCAAAAACTAATTATCTACTAACTACCTTTGTGGTTGGTGTTCAGTGATACTGTACTTATCATTTATTATTCAAGAGGTTTCTAACTGAGGTGACCCTGTGCGAACAAGATTTGAAGCGTAGTGATTCTAGAGATTAGCTTGTTAAGTTGGCCGATAAGGTGCAAGCAATATTAGTTTCTGGAGTATGTAGCTAGTGGGCTTAGAGATGATGGTTTAGACCTGTAAACTTAGGGTGCTGGAAAATATTGCTAGTTTCGTATGTGTTGGTTATTGCATAGATATGGGAACCACGAAAAGAAATTGTTGGAGCTGCATGTGTAGTCGCACTCGCATCCTAATGGAATCTTGAATAAGACTAACGACATCAGATGGCAGAAGGGACCACGACCACAGGAGATCAAAATATCTGAAAGATTTGTATGTATGATCTATACGTCACTGCATTTGTATTCAGTATAACTTAAATGTCATAAACTAGACTGAAAAAAGAAAAAAAAATACCCAAAAACAATGATGCCAATCAGAGGAAGGAGACAAGTCTTGTAGTATTTATTGCAATTACTGAGGCAGGAAGAGAGGGTCTCAGTAGTTTTTAGCTGAGCACAGCTCAGTATCAGTTGGAGCAGGAGTTTGTACAGTCCACAGATTAATTATTTGAGTGCATCTGTTCTTTGTTCCTGTCCACAAATTGGTTTTAGTGTATGTGATCCTTGATTTTATCAACAACAAAAAAATGTGCTTTGCGTATTTCAATCATAATTCAGAATTCCAGATTGGGTTTGGGTCTCTCACTTTTGTAGGGAGAAAAAATGAGTTATGTGTATATACTATTTGCACTGTTGGTAGACAGGGAAAGATTTCTCTCTTTGATTCTTTGGGACTATATATGCAGTAATTTTTTGGATTTTGGCATTCACAGGTATTGTTTGTCCTTTGTACCAACTCTGTGCATCAGCACTCGCTGCTGCTTACAAGTTATGAATCACCGTTACGTGTCCATGCACTCAGACGCAAAAGTCAGTAAATGACAATTAGAAATTGTTCAAATGGAGGTGGTGTGTCTTGTGAGTTTAGTAGAAAAGAGTGAAAAAGGATTATAAAACGTAACTCTTCTACTAGCCGAGGAGTATCTATATTTTTGCTGCTTTTTGTCATCGGCTGATATACTTGCTGAGGGCATATAGAATAACATTACTTTTCAGATTTGCATGTGTGCGGGCGGGCATATAAACGGATGGTACCAATAACACAACAATATAAGAGTTTTTCTATCTGAAAGAATAATGAAATGAGTCAATTTTATTGGTCGTCCGTTGATAGTGCAGAAGGGTTTTTGAGTTGTATAAATAAGAATCTAGAGAATGGAAGGGAGGAAGCAGAAAACAAGGGAACAAGGGACCGGCCTAGTTGACATGGGTGAACATTACGGTTTAGCGACCCGGCATCGGAATCTGACGACATGGGTCTATTTTGAGTGGGCCCTGGTACATTTGGAAATGGGTCTTGGCTGAGCTTAATTGCAGGTCTTATTCAGACAAAAAAATTATCTATGATCGATATACATGAGATATATTATGCGTGGTATATATGAAATTTATAAGGGTCCTCCTCCCGCTTTCACAATTTATTTGCATTACAATTCAGCTCATATTAGTGGTGGACTAGGTTTTTCCGAAATGTTGGATAGAAATAGAATTTGTGGTGAGAAAAAAATCATATAGTACTTTGATTTGAGTTCGGTGAAAATTAGAGCACTCTCAACTCTCAAGTAATGTTAACGTTACTTCCTAACAATTTTGTAGCTCTGATTGATCTGGGCTTATAACAAAACTTAGGCTTAATCAATCAAAACGAACACTAACTAGTAAGCAGTAATGTTAATTTAAGGAGTTTATAATTTAATACTAGTATACTTTGTGTTTTTTTTAGAATCGGATGTGGGAATATAATTATCACGTAAAAATCAGAAAGAGCACATGACGAGTTATATGGTCCCTCCTCAGAAGATGGAATACGGGATAAGGTCCCCCTACCCTATACCTTTACCAATTCACGTAAAAGACAACAATCTTTTAGGGTATATCCATATTGCGGACCATTGCCGATAACTTCTAATTTATTGAAAAAGCAAAAAAATAATTGGGTTAATATATATTCTCAGTTAATATAATGCATCAATCAAATATAAAATTGTTTGTGACCGACTGGTAATTAAAGAATTCATTCATTCTTAACTCATATTTAAGTAGTAGGTTCAAGTATGAGAAATAGAAGAAGAAAAAACATGTTGAAAAAGGTACGTATTTTTTTAAAATGCGATCATGCTAATACGAGATTACTCTTTTACTGAAAAGAGAAAAAGAAAGCATACATAAATAGACGGGAGTAAACACGGTTGTTTCTTGCCATAATTATTTACAAGACATTTGTTCCATTTGCTTGCCTTAATTACAAAAAATAAGGGGCATCTTCTGTAATATAAACACAATACACAAACAGCCCAGAAGCATGAAAGTGGGGCAGATTGCTTCACTGTACTTTGTTGGGTTGGCATGTGGTAACCGCATACCTAAACTTCTGAGTGTGACAATTTGTTTTGCTTTTTATTTTTATTTTTGGGAAAGAATTATCTGAAAAAATAAAATCAGAAACGGATATATATTTCGAAATTATACAAAGTCACACTATTTCAATCTAGATTTTTGTAAATTGAATGAAAATCATGTACCTCTCTATAAATTAAACCACCACAAAATTTGTAAACAAGAGTAGTAAACCCATTATTACATGTTAATTTAAGAGGGAAAAAAGAGAGGTGGCTAGAGTTTGTGACATTTTAATTAGGAGGAAGAAATCCCTCTCCTTTTTTGTGCAGGTTTTAAATCCAGAAAAGATTTTTACTTGAGGAACGGGATGAACGGCTTGTGCTCTTTAGGCTGTTTTTCGGCTCATATTTTATACATTTTCTATACATTTCCCAGCGGCCAGCTAGCGGTGGACCAAACCCAAGTGTCTATATACCGAAGGTACGGATCAAACACGAGATTCATAGATTTGAGTTAGGTATTTTTGACAGACAAATTCAGTACACGGAAATTGACTATTGTCATCCTGTCAAAAAAAAAATATAGATACATGTGTGATGTTATTTCCACACCCGAAATTTATCGTACTTTTAATTTACATTATAAAATATAATAATAAAGACTGATGTAATAAATATTTCTTTTTTTAGATGAAATAGAGTGGAAGTGACAATTTAGCCGCAGGAATAACACTAGTAGATACCTTCCTTTCATATGTCTCAATCTCTTACCGGGAACGCATATGGAGGCACGTGATAGAGGCTTCTTTCTTAACGACATATGATATGTCTCATGGATTAATTGATCTCATCAAAAAATATAGCATATTCTTTATTTTTTAATTGATTTAAATATATTTAAATAATTCATTTAATTTATATAGACATCTTACCGACACACGTAATAATATACACTTCAATTTTTATAAAATTAAATAATAATTGTATATTCTTTTTAGTCATTTTATATAATCTAACAACATTTTCATAAGTAACTCAACCAAACAATTCAACAACTTTTATAAATATCATTTTTTGTCAATCGCATAATAACAGAAGGTGCCAAACATGACATAATTACTATTTATAAGAACATGATTGCGTTACAATGATTTGTGCCCGAGGACTAGTTTCAACATTTGCAACGATGAAGTATGGAAGCGACCCAAGAGAGTCTTTTATATTCCCCTCCAAGAAAAGTTACTACTCCATTTGTTCAAAACACAAGTTGTTTTAGCTGTAATTCTTATTTTCATTGAATCATTAAGGCTTTTCTTCCAAAATTAACCCAATTTAGTTATCCATTCATTTTTCTAAAAACAAAAAAGAACTCTAAAGAGTGAGAATAAAGTATCTTTAGAAAAATAATTCATAATTTACTCTAAAAAAATAACTATATTTTAAAATAAATGAAAGACGTTAATATTTAACCCCTCGTCTCAAATTAGATTGGATATAGACTCGTAATATATATTAAGTAGCACTCCCTCCGTCCATAAATAATGGACGCGAGGGAGTAAATCACTTGGATTAAGAAAACTGACACTGCTGTCAGCTGTGGGCCGGGCCGTGTCTGTGGGCTCCAACAAGGCAACGGTAACATTTGCGCTTCTTCTTCCCCTGTTTCTTGTTTTCGCCTCAATCTTTCTCTTTCCTCCATTTTCTTCTCAAAATTTCCCTCATTTTCTAACCCTAACCCGCCAAAATTTAGAGCCCAAATTTTGAGATTGAAAATTTGAATTAATCCGAAAATGAAATTGCTTCCATCCTTTTCCAGTTTCATTTATTTATTCCTCTTCATTCATACCCCATCGAATTCGAAGTCTCAAAACTATTCCCACTGTTTTGGCGATGGCTTCTTCAAGTTTTGTTGTCAATGAGTTCCCAGACACTCCTCGTTCTGGTTTGTTGATGGAAACTTCATCTCCTTCAAGCGAATCGACAGGGATTGAAGAGATTTCAGAGGACGAGACACAGTTTTTAGCACCCCAAAATCAAGAAATTAGCAACCACGAAGAAGGGCATGAACATGTGGACGAGTTAGACTTAAACCAGATGCCTCAGCAAGGTAAAATCTTCATTTTCAATTTCTGTCTAATTTCCAAATGGTAGTGAAGCATGTTCAATGACATTGAATTTTCATTTGTATGGTCAGAGAAGGGAAAAGAATTGACTACAGCAAAACGCCTGGATGTACTACAACTATTGTTGGCAAAAAGTAACAATGGGGTTGAAGAGAGGAGCAACAAAGGATGTTGATGTCCATTTTGGGGTTGGCATTCGAACAATTCAAAGGATCTAAAAACGTGCAAAGGATTCTGGAAACAACTGTGCTGATAAATTCAGAGTAAAAAATTGTGGAAGGAAACGAGTTGAGTTTGATTTGGAACGTATACGAAGTCTTCCTTTGAGGCAGATGACAACACTAAGGTCACTTGCTTTCCACCTTGGTGTTTCGAAAGCATTTCTGCATTTGAAGTTGAAGGAAAAGGTCATCAGACGCCACACGAATGCCATCAAACCCACGTTGACTGCAGACAGTTTGGATCCATCCTCGTTACATCGTGATCCAACATTCAAGCGGATGGACAATATAGTGCACATTGACGAGAAGTGGTTCTACTTAACCAAGAAGACCCAGACATATTACTTGTTGCACGACGAACCTGACACTGTAAGAACTATTAAATCCTCTCATTTCATACCTAAGGTTATATTTTTAGTTGCTGTAGTGAGGCCAATGTTTGACTAAGATGGATTATGCACGTTTGATGGAAAGATTGGGGGTTTTTCCCTTAGTTCCATCAGTTGCTGCTTTGAGATCGAGTCAGAACAGGCCTCGCGGAACAATTGAGATCAAACCTATTGCTAATATAACAAGGGATGTAGTTAGAGCATTTATGATTTCTAAAGTATTGCCTGCGATAGCATCAAAGTAGCCGAGGGAAAGTATTAACGATGTCATTTATATTCAACAAGACAATGCCAAGAGTCATATTCACACTGACGATGTTGAATTTTTAAATACAGTGCAGGGTAGTGGATTGAGTGTTTCACTTGTTTGTCAACCCCCTAATTCTCCTGATCTCAATATTTTGAATCTTGGCATCTTTAGAGCAATACAGTCATTGCAAAGCAAGGATTGCGCAAATTCCATTGTGCAATTGATTGGTGCTGTTGAGCAGGCATTTTAAGATTTTGAAGAAAAGAAGTGCAACTTTGTGTGGTTAACATTGCAGGCATGTATGATTGAGATTCTCAAATGCGATG
>NBIL01141326.1:0-11429 GCA_002752925.1 Viola pubescens var. scabriuscula
GAAATGAAATCGACATTCTCTAAACCATATAGTATTTTGTATCTTTATTGAGTCGAATTAATTTAGATTCGAAGCTTATTTATACCTCTTGCAAAGAGTTCATTTTTTAACTTTTGTATTTCAAAAAACGAATTTAAAATTTTGGTTAAGCCAAAAGATTTTAAATATCTCATTTGCGTGTATCAGTATTCTCTACCATTATATTTCCTACATTAACTTTTCTTTTTCCTTTTCTTTCAGGAAAAATAGTTTTGAGAATGCATTAGCCTTATATTGGTGGTCTCCACAACTTATAGTGCTGGAGGGTGATGTCACGAACAGGCACAACATTCAAAATGATAGGTATCAAAGAAAAATAGGAAGAAGCAATTTTTAATCTACATGAAGTATCAAATTTTCTAGAGAGTATATATTGGGCAAATGTATACCTTTGAAAATGAACTACAGTATTGAACTTTTAATCCTGTAAACACACACACATGTTATCAGGTATAACATGTTGCAAAGCATGGTTGAACTTCTCTTCCAATACCATTTTGATTTTAAGTTTAACACATTAGTCGATGTAGAACATATAACCTATCAATTTACATTAGGTTAATAAAAAGAAGTAACCTAGAAACACAATAAATCAAGGCTCAAACTTAAAATAAGTATAATTTTTAACTCAATCGTTAGATCGAGCTGACATCAAATAATTAGACTATTCGAATGAAATGAAATAAATTAAAATCTTTATCACTTAAGGTTTGAAATAGAAGTTTGAATTTGGAATAGTCTGAAAACAAACTTTTAAGTTTTTCCTCGTACTTTTTTCATAATTTACGTTTTAATTCAAGATTGAAGGGTATTTAAACCTTGTTTTCTTTTATTGTATTAGGGCTAGACATTGCTATTACTCTTTTCTCTGAATTGAGAGTTTTTTAATAATTTCTCTAGAAATCTAGTATTGTCACTAGATACTAACCTATTTTAGAACCGAGCAGCACACGAGAGTTCTTGAAAACAACGCAAGCACCAACGACTGTTTTTCAATGTGCAAATACATCTACAGGGCGGAGCCTCCCCTCTAAATTTTAGTTCTTTCAGGTTTTAAAATTTTATTCTTTTTCATTAGTCATTTATATTAGCTCTCAAAATTTTAAATTCTTTTATAATAGTTTTTAAACTTCTATTTTCTTTTCTTTAATCTTTCATATTCGATTCATAAAATTTTAAATTATATCACATAATAGTCTTTAAAGTTCTATTATTTTTACTTTAATTATTCTTATTGCTTCCTCGAATTATCGTATAATTGTTCTTAAGTTCTATTCTTTTTAGTTTTTACTATAATTTTTATTCTCTCGTAATAGTCTTTTAAGTTTCATTCTTTTTACTTTAATTCTTCGTATTTGTTCCACTAAATTTTTTATTTTTTGCCTCTAAAAAATTTGCCGCTCCGACCATTGCATATATGCATGAATCCGTGAGCATATACAAGAGAATTTTATGGTAATTGGGAACTAGATTATGTGCAGGAGATTGAAACAAAATTGGGTTGGGGTCCTCCTCATTGTCCTAAAGGCTCAAAACTTCAATTTAATTAGTATGCGTGTATTAGTGTAGTGTAGGGCTAAACCTAATCCTGTCCCGCCCCACGATTGTCCAGTAGTTACTAGTCACCATTATAGAAGAGAATGCGAACATAGCTGTCTTCCAATTCCAATTTCAATTTTTTCTCCGATTGTACAATGGAGTTGATCAGCACCAGCACAGCCACTAATAGTATTCTTAGTGCTGTCCAGAAATTTTGTCATTCTACAGATCTAGTATAGGATATAGTATGTAGCATGAGCTGTGGGGACAGTGTCACGTTATTGCCTTTCCCTGCCTTTAGATCGTTTAAGGACCCATTTGAGATTGCCTCATATTTTTTCTCACCACGTCTAATACTCAAAAAAGTATATATTTTTACAATAAGTAGTTTTAACAGTTGAAATTGTAGTGAGGAAAAACAACACAATCTCAAACAAGTCCTTAACAACAACGTGATACTAATAATACGAAGAAGACCTTGATATTTTATTTAGTTAGTAAAATGAATCTTGCAAATTAATGAGATTGTAATTTGATGATATTTTTTACAACAATAGTGCTAAAGATATTAACACTTTTATGAAAATTTAATAAGTGGTTCGGGAAAGTCAACTCAAATGTAAAACTTAGAGATTACCCATCCAATAAAAAATCAACATGTGTCTTTTTTTACACCCAGGAAAGAGGAAACCTACGAAGTACGGACACTGACACAGACACAGACATTGCGACGCAAAAAAATTAAAAATCATAGGACACCGATACGCATATATATGCATATTATATAAAAATATTATTCAAAAAAAAAAAGAAATTTCAACTGTATCTCTAAGAATAATGCAATCGAAACTTCAATTCCAAATTAAGTTTAGTCTTATAAATAGGTTTAACAACTATAATTTACACTAAATATTTTTTTTGGCACCAATAATTACTCAGAATTATGACAAAAAAAATATAACATAAAAAGTAGTGGGTCAAATACGTGTCATATGAATATTCATAGAATATCGTTGTCGGAAACGAATCCGACACAGACACAAACACAAACACGGCATATAAAAAATAAATGTCCATGCTTATTAGGAGAAAAATGATTATCCCCTGCACGTCATCTTCACTGCATCTTTCTTCCTCCTCTCTCTCTCTCCACATGCTTCTTCTTCCTCACCGACACCGTCTCTTTCTTTCTTCAAATTTCCAGGTTATTTAATGTAGCCCACGTTAAGGACCCATCTAACTTGATGTTATTTTGGGCTTTTTAAGTAGTGGTAGGAAGTCCAATTGCATAGGCCCACGTTAAGGGCCCATCTAACTTGAAGTTATTAAGATCGAAACACAGGCTGAGTTGGACTGTCCTTACATATCATTACTGTGGCCTTGTGGTGTCTCAAAGTGGAGTAGAATTTGACTTTGACTTTTTTATCTCTCTTTTTTATCTTTTGATATGATAGTATTTAGTATTTACTTTTCTTGGAAAAAAGACCGTCTTGAGTACACAGCCTAATCTCCTTCTTCTTCTTTTATTTTTATTTTAAAAAAAAAATTGATGATTGAGTATACGATTCTAACAAAATGACGTAATTCACATGTAGATAACGAAGATTAAATTATTATTGGATGGTTAGGATATTTCGTAAAAAGTACAATTGAGCTATATGATTAAACTTGTAGTTGATTTAACATTTTTTTTCCTTTAATTTTGTCAAACCGACAGTTGAAGTAGTGTTTGTTCGGTAGCGGCCTCCTTAAACTGGACCTGTCAAGCCAACGTAAGCAGTGACAACTTCATTTCTTACCTTTTGGGGGAAAAGGGGGAACAACAATTTTTTATCCAAAAATCCCACTAATCGTTTTTTACTCAAGTTTACTGCTGCTATGAAGGGATTAGTTCCTATATTAGTAGATGAAAATATATGATGGGAGATCGAAATTACTCCTTCTCCTTCTCTTTCAATATAAATTAAGTAATTAAGCTATTTAATTAATCATATTTTTACATAATTTGACTAGAGTACCATTTTATCAAATCACTCCATTAATTCCCTATTAAAGTAAAAGTTATTACCAAGAATAATAAAAGAATAAAAATGCAACGCAAATAAAAAAATAACATTTATTTTCTTGAAACAACACTTATTTTAAGATATTTTTTATTTTACTTTTATGAAACAATACTTATATTGTAATGGATGTAGTAAATAAATAAATTACTGTCAAGGTGATACTTATATTGTAATGCATGTAGTAAATAAATAAATTATTGTCAAGGTGAAGCATAACATGAAAAAAAAAAACGAAGGTTGTAAAATCCGGCCCAATTATTAACTAGTTAAGGAAATTGATCAAGAGTTAAAAGCTCAACCAAGGTCGAATTGGATCGATCCGGACTTTTAATAAATTAGTAAGTAAAATTTAATATTTGTGTAAAATATAAAAAAATATAAAAATAAATGAAAGATGTATATCTTATGTTTATATTATAAGTTCTTATTTAGTATCACAACTATAGTGTTGGAGTTGTGGTTAAAGTTTTGTTGGCCAACACACTAAACATGAGTTTAAATTTCATATTTAATTCTTTTTCTTTATTTATTTTAACCAACCAGATTTAATCCGAACTGATTCTATCCATTTCGAGAGAAAACCCTAAAAAGAAAATTTTAAGAATTGCTCGACCCGACTTGATGACTGATCGCGAGTTTTAAGTCTTTTGACAACCCCACGAAAAATATCCCAAAATGTATAACCTCGTAAACATGAAAAGTGGAAAAAGAAGCCCAAATCTAGTAGAGGTTTGTGGACTTTTACAATTTCCAATATTTTACTATTCTTGTAGAGTAACTATGATTTGTAGACTTGTAGTATTTTTTGGCTGCGAGTCAAAGAAATGAGTTGTTAATTTCTTCTCGTTTGTAGAAGAATGAAGAAGACTTTTTGAGTTTATAATCTTTTGGGGAGGAAAACGTGTTTCAAGGGTTGCGGCAATTAGTGCTTCAGTCGAGGAAGCCCACACCAACCATAAGACATATTTAACATAGTACCGCACCATTGAAACTTTGAAACTCATGTTCATTGCAAATTGCAACTTGCCCCATCTGATCTTATGTCACTCTGCCGTCTTTTTTCTTTTAATGTTCGTTTACATTCAATATATATGTCCTCTTGAACTCCTGGCATCAAACTGGAATCAATTTCACAATTGTTTCGATCTATTCTATGATATAATTATAAATGTTGATAAAAATTGATGACTGATGAATAATTGATGTGTGTATATGTGCACGCAGCACGCGCATTGATCATTGGCCCTCCTCTTCTATAACTCATGTAAACGTTGCCCCAAATCTTTTATCAATAGGTGAAATAAAACATGTAGTGAAGAGCATTGATTTAGCTAGTGGTGATTTAATTAGGAGTACAAAAGTGAAAGGGACAAGACAGGTTTGCTTAATCATTCATTAAACTTGTAGTACTAATTATAGTGTGTAATGCTAGTATTTTATTAGCTTTCTCAAGTTAATTTGTCTCTTTCCACACCCAATACATATCTTCAAAAATTCTCTTTTTTTCAAGTCAAATTAGCTGTAATAGTGCTTTCTTCTTTTTATAAAAAAAACAAAAAAAAAAACAAAAAAAAGAAAAGTTATTGCAAAAATGTTTCAATGACCCTTTGCGTCACGGAAACAAATTCGCAATCCCAATCCTAAGCTTAATAATAGTAATAATTCCAATGAACCCATGACGTCACATCAGCTGTTGTCTTAGAAACAGCAGACTCTCGTCATTCCACATTTGCTCCAACGAATCCATTCCTAATGACTCGTTCCAGTGTTCTTGTCCCGGGTTGTACCAGTCCCACGAACCCGATTCACTCTCCGGGTACAGACCCGACGACACATTTTGTCCACAGTCCGGATAGTAACCCGAAGGATAAGGGTTTGGACCGTCAGCCGTAGCAGTAGTTGTCAGGTCTGACGCGGGAGAGACCTGGGTGTCAAAAGAATCTGATAGCTCCGGCAGGAAATTCGGGTCGGACCATTCTGAACCGTATTCATTTGAGTGACCGGGTTGACTTGTGGGCACGTCCATTTGGTTAGTACCCATGTAGCAACTGGATTGATAAGCGGTTGTAGCAGTAGTAGTAGGGATAGTGGTGGCGGGCTGACCCATGGAGGAGGAAGATTCGGGAGAGGCGGCCTGGATCCGCTCAATTAAGCGGGGTATCCAAACATGACGCATGGCATCTCGAAATTGTTTGCTGTTGACGTCACATTTGAGCTGCTTGGCCTGTTTCTGGACTCGGGTTCGCCAGTAATTCTTGATCTCATTGTCGGTTCGACCCGGCAGATGCTGGGCTATCTTAGACCACCTAAATGAGCAAATTAAGTGTGAGAAGAATGGTATTTAAGGCCATTAATCAATGTAATTAGCGATAATTAATTGAAATAATAGTAGTAGTAGACTGCTAGTAGTACCTGTTGCCCCAACGAGAATGGAGTTCAAGAATCAAGAGCTGTTCTTGCAGTGTTATATTTCCGCGACGAACTTCTGGACGGAGATAGTTCAACCATCTCAACCTGCAGCTTTTACCCGTCCGTTTCAATCCTGAAATTTCAGATCACCAACCCAAATTAGTCAATTATTAATCAACAAGAAAATTGAACCCAGGAAATGAATGGATATGGTAGGAGCGGACGGACCTGCGCAGCGAGCAGCGGAGTTCCAGCGGCCTTCGCCGTGGATGGAAACGTAATGAGTGAGGAGTGAGTCTTCTTCGACGGTCCATGGGCCTTTCCTCATTTCCGACCCAATTACGTCGTCGACCTCGCTCTGATGATAATACTGACTTGCTTGAGCATCCATCGATTGGAAGATTTTGTATTTCGTAATTTGTAAGAGATGATGATCGAGTTGGTTGTCGGATTAGTTTTTGGAGGAGAAAGGAGAGACAAGGAAGATATATATATATAGGAAGGTAAACTGGCAGAGACCCACTGTTTAATTACTCGCATAAGTACAGTGCAGTTTTAATTAATTTAATTTAATTAGGTGACGAGCAATAGCAGGATGTTATTAACTTATTTTAACTTACTATAATATTTAGAGTTTGACCCTTTGACTTTTCAATCTTCCTCACACACCCAAACACACTCTGCCCCCGAAAAGTCTCAATTCTTCTCCTCTCTTTTTTTTCACTCAGGTCTTTTCTTTTTCAATTTGTGGTAATTTTTATCTTTTTAAGATTGAAACTAAGCGCACACCATTAGTGTCGCGATTTTAATATATTCTTGCTTAGAAAAAAAGAAAGAAACTGAAAGTATTAATACGAAATAAAAAAAATTATTCTTTCACCTCAATTTTTATTTTGATCTATATATTATCGGCCGTACAATAAACCTGAGTTTTCTTCTCCCGTAAATCTCAATTGAATTTAAATAATTAATCGTAGTTACGAAAGAAATCATTTAATTAATTTTCATTTTATTCATTCATTCGGTAAAAGTAATTTTTTTAATTGTATTTAGACCGAAACCTTTAACTACTCTGAGTCTGAGTTTTCATCCACTAGATGAAAAAAAAGGGCAAAATTTAATGACAAGTTGTCAAGAATTGCTTTGAAATGATATTTTAGAAACTTTTTTTAAAATTTTAATTCTTTAAATGTGTTTTTGGAGGTCGTACAATGTTTTGAAACACGTGATTGTGAAGATGATGAAGGACCACGGTTTCTACAAGTATTAAATAATCCGTTACCGACCAGAACACAAAGCGGCTTGTTCTTCTTTATTTAATAATATTTGTACGATTTCTTTTTAGTGGCTAACAGTAGTCACAATCCAGTAATCTCATTGGTCNACAACTTTTTACGACTTGGACTTGTTAACAAATTCTTATCGCAGGATATTCATATTCAGTTCGGTTGTTGTCTAATTTGTGATAAAAATATCAATAAAAATTTAAATTTACGTTCGAATCTTATTTACCAAAATGTAAATAATGTTTACAAAAATGGGTATTTCCTCTTATGTTTTTCATTAATGTTATATTATATGTCATGACTTTTTATTTAATTAAGCGAACCTGTTATATACTTTTGTTTTTCCGAAGTAATTAATCTATCCCTGAAAGTTTAGTATCCCTTATTTATTTTTGTTTTATTTTTGTTTTATAAGCAACGATATTGTTAATAGATAAACTACCCAAAAAAAAAAAAGCAACTACATACTCTAAAAATTGAAAGTCGAAAAAAAAAAAAATCAAGTTGAGAACTATGCCTTTTTAAAGTTGATAATACTCGAATATTATTATTATTTTTTATCTAGAATGAGCGAAGAGGATATTTAAGGATACTAAAGGAAATCCGTATACTATCTAATATCCATTTGTATAGAAAACAAAGTAACACATGCATAGCGATCTCGATAAGATAAACTTATATAAAACACTGTGTATATTGTATAATTTATCTTATTTTTTAATCCTTTGTGACCTTCCAAATTTCGTCATAGTGAGCTGCAAAATATAGATTCATTTTGTCCTGTTCTTCCCATGGTAAGACTAAACTGTCGGCATATCATGATTGATATCTAACGACGATTAGAGCTCTAAAAAGCTTAATATAGTCTAAAGATACCCATGAAAGAAAAGAAGCATACAATTAATCCAACTGAAGAAAACTTACAGATTATATAACGGAATGCTACAACAGAGCATTGTTTTGGACTGTCTTAGGAGAGAAAAAAGACTTCGACTTTTAATTTATAGGAGAAATAAAAATTACTACTCTTTTTATTTATATTATATATATATATATATATATAAAAAGGAGGTACAAGTCGTCACGGGACCACGGGTTTCCAATAATGTTTCATTTTATTAATTTTATTAGGAAATCAATTATTATTATATTTAATTTTTATTTATTGTTTATTTGATATGGAATTTTGGTTTATACTCTCCTGTAATCTCTTCCTCCACAAACAAAGTACAACAAACTCACCTCCCTTCAACTTTGGCCACAAGATATTCGGCTCAAACCGAGTATTAAAGAGTCCACCACATTAAGACTTAACGACTTCAAATTGATCAGCATGGAGGTTCAAATCGAGGCACCCACAACAATCTACCCCCATTATATAGGCTCACCAAACTATCGGTTCCGCTACTATTTGTTGAAACAATAAAAGTCCATTAATCTTAAAATACCTTATTTTATTAGAAGATCAACATATTTTGAAGCAAGATTTCAGTTTTTATTTCTTG
The DNA here is from genome assembly GCA_002752925.1 of Viola pubescens var. scabriuscula. Classification (NCBI taxonomy): domain Eukaryota; kingdom Viridiplantae; phylum Streptophyta; class Magnoliopsida; order Malpighiales; family Violaceae; genus Viola; species Viola pubescens. Next base: position 8,845 of record NBIL01141326.1, read on the forward strand.
TCTATTCGATGTGAGACTTAAAGAAGGAGGCGAAGATAACGCAGCTAATATGGTTAAATTATATTGTTGATCCCTCTACTTTATTTATTTAGATAAAAATTTGACATATATATTACGAGCACAGTTATATAATGAAAGCGGGTTTCCTTTTCAGGATGCATATACTTTGGTTTAGTTAGGCATTGATTCGATGCAAGAATTGATGCTAGAATTGTATAAGGTTTCCTTCACACCAATGGAATTTAAGCGCAGGGTAAATTAATGTCATATATCCATATATGTGTTCTAGAATCTAAAAACGGTCCAAAAAGCATGTGGATATATTGAATATTGAAGACTTATATACTATAGTGGATGACTAGGAGGAGGAAATTCCATAGGAAAAAGATTAATCAAAGATCGATTCGAATAAATCAATGAAAGAAACTTACTTCAAGGTCTTGGGCAATGGTAGTATATATCCCCTCCCGGTCAAAAGGGAGATTAATTAGGCTTTTTTCTTAACCAATAATTAACAAGATTGGGTTAAGAGTTTGAATTTTCACTTTTGTCCTTTATATGATTTTTTGTAAATTTATTAATTATAAACACTCACTATTTTTCATTTGTTTTTTTTTTTAAATTGTTATATTATTAATTAGTATTATATTTTTTTTAAAGAAAGTATTATTATAATACTAAGGATCGAATCCATGATCCAAGTCATAAAAGTCAATTATTTGTCATTTTTTTGTCTAAAAAATATGATAGAGCCAATCCAAAGTGAACAAAATTTAAAATCAAAAGACTTATTAACATGGATTGTACAATCATACGTTAGGTTACCAAACAACAAACTAAGTCATAAGTTTTACCCATCCCTAAAACACACAATATAATTTTAACAATAACGCACTAAGCGCACAATAACGCATAAAGTTCATAACCAAGCATAGAGGCTACAAGAAAACCTAAAGACAAAGAACACTTGAAAAAACTATAGAGGAATAACACCTCACTTATTAAAATAACTTGAAAATGTATTTTATCATGAATCTTTTCACTAACGCCATCAAATTTATGACTCCACTCCACCAACATCTCCATCAATATATCTATTTTCTCTAATCTCAAGTAAGAAGATAATTAAATACGCAAGATTTGAGAAAAATTTGAAAATATTAGCTTGTAAATCCTACGAGATAATACATGACAAATTAAGAGAAGAAAATAAGCGGGGGAAAAAAAAAGGGACTGAACGATGGCCCACAAGGAGAAAAAAAGTGAGTTGTTTTGCTAATTGTACTTTTTTTTTTTATCATAACAACTTATAACAATTGCATTTCATAACTCATGGATGACCATACTAAAATCCTCGTTATAAATCCTAGAAGTTACCGAAGTGGCTAGACATGGCTAATTTGTACATTTGTCATTTGCTAATGGTACATATTTTAGTGAGTTTTTTTTCTGGCCTAAACTATTGTTTTATTGAAATGGAGAAACCGAAAAAGTGATAATGTGGATTAATTTGATGACCGTGGTCCGTGAGTGTGAGTTAATAAAATTTAAAGTGGATAATCTTGATCGTATATGAATATGGAAAGAAAGATTACGGAAATGGTTAGCAGTAGTTATCAATAAGTCTATTTTTTCGCTAATCTTATACTAAATTTAGTTCTATTTGGAATTGAATTTTGCCTTTAACCACTAAATTTGATAGACCGGAATTGTTTATTTTGCTGCAACTAAAATCAGAGTTCATTTCCAAATAGACTTTTATTAGTATTACACAATCAGCATAGAAATTAAGCCCAAACACGCATGATCTTCGTTCCAAAACCCGTCAAATCATAGTACCGATTTCAGCAAAACTGGAACATTAATTTCCGATTTGACCTCAAATCAATTTCTATGGGAACACACAATAATTTCCTCTCTTAGGTTACCATCAATTATCATGCCATATGCTACCATTTCAAAGTAGAGGATTACAGAAAAAGTAGGGATGATTCAGATGATAGCGAAATGCGTTATAATCTATTTTGGTAGATCCAACAAGCAATGCAATTTGTCCAATATTACTTGTATGGTTAAGAAGTGAGCTTTAGTTCTTCATCAAGAGTGTCTTTCTTGATGTCACTGATCATTGGTCAAATACAAAGATGCCATAAATCATGACATCTAAATCTAATCACGATAATGATGGATTGGATGCGTCAGGCGCATGGCAATGTTCTACATGCACACGTGTCCTCATTAATCGGCTGACAACAGATCAAATAGCGCGATCAAAGCATTAATAGGTTCCATTTAATTACTTGAGTGGAGTGGAGAATCAAAAGTGCATGATTATACTTGTCGTAGTTGTACTTGTGGGTTTGATTGATCGGATTATTAGAGACAGTAAAAGAAATTATTCCATCGATTATGATTACTGTGGAGTCGTAAATGGGTACAGGAGAAAAGATTATGAAAACGAGAGTTATAGCAGTGAAAAGCTTTATTAACCATCCAAAATTATGTTTACTTCCTAAAAGCTTGGACACTTGTTGCGCGCCTCTAATCTTCCTTTGAGTTTCACTACAAGCAACTTAGGAACTCTC
>NBIL01141328.1:0-33711 GCA_002752925.1 Viola pubescens var. scabriuscula
TTTTTTATGAATCAACCCAATTTGATATTGGTGTGATAATTTGAGTAAAAATTAGGAGTAAAAATGAAACAACATGAAATAAAATAAGTCCGTAAATTAACGACTTACGGACTTTTACTATCTTAGAAAGACATATTTTAGGAGACGGAAGGAGTATTAAATAAGATGATCCATGCTTTCTTTAAAATAAGCTTGAATGATTTCAACGCGGGCCTGCTTTCATTTAAATAAACAAAATTGTCGATGTTGACTTATTGAAGAAGAGGGAGAGCCAGAGCCTACCATTTTTTTATAGATTTTATTTGTCGTTGGGTTTGAATCTGAAATATTGAGTATTTAATATAATGACCGATTTACTAGACAAAAATAAATAACCAACCTAATATTACTTTCTTTATTTCATAAAAAAATCTGTCAGATTGTCCCACAGTTTTGAGACTAGTATATACTTCCTCCGTCCTATATTAACTGTCGCTTTAATTTTTGGCACGTATTTTAAAACGTGCGGATGATTCATTTCCCGAGACAATTTTGCCCCTCGGTTTTTCTCGAACGTACGTTACTCCTTAAGGTACGTTCGAGAAAAACCAAGGAGCAAAATTATCTCGGGAAGTGAGTCATCGGCGCGCCTTAAAATGCATACCGAAAGTTAAAGCGACAGTTAATATGGGACAAAGGGAGTAGTATATACTATATGAATACAGATACCGAAAAAAAAGAAATGCAGGATAAAGTTTTCAGGAAACTTTTTAAAATTCTAACGCAACCGAACTTGTTGGCAAAAAATAGTGAACATTTGTATATTTAAAAGGAACATGAGTAGGCAACTTCATCTCTTCGGAGACACATCAGGCGCGATCTTTGTGAGACGTGTTCATTGTTGATTTTCTATAGCTTAGTTTTTTCTTGTTTTGAAGTCTTGTTGTGTATACTCCAAAAACTACACTTGGTCGTTTTTCTTACCCTGTAGTAGAGGCATTTTCTCTGTAGAGCAAGGCTCAATCCTAGAAATTCTGGTCTCATCTTCTAGCTTCCCTTCCTGGGATTTTCCCCATAGCACACCATAAAACCCAGAAACCAGAACTATTGCTCCAATCACACTGCACATGATCATTAAAAAACAACAATGTAGCAACAAGTTATTAATTTCCTTCCTTAATACATACAGTTTTAAGCAGCAGAACCATATTACCTTCCAAGATAAAGGGTATCGCCAAGAAAAGAGACACCTAACAAGATCGCAATCAAAATGTCCAGAGGCTTAAATGCCACAACATAGACTGCCCCTTTCTTGCGGCACGCCCAGGCATGCACAATGCTCATACATGTTAGTGGAAAAGCTGCCTGCAGATTGAACAAACAGATCGAGTTAATCATAAATCGTTATCGAAACGTAAAATAGTTACACATGTTTATCATGTGTAGTGATAAACATGTTTTCTTCTCTATTATGCTTACAGCAAATACAACAGCTATCAACTCTATAGAAGACTTGATCTTCCAAGCATTTGGGTTGGTCTCCGCAATCAAGGCCACCACAGTACAAAGGACGGTCGAAAAGACGCTGCCTATAAGTGAGAGCATTACCTCTTCAGGATAATCCCTTAAAATCCAAACCTGCGCATCCCAACATGACTCAGAAAGAGTAACGTCTCGAGTTCATGATAAACGCGTAGGAAATGATGATGTTTTTCGATAAAGGTGTACCTGGATAACATAGCTAACTGAAAAGCAGAAGGAAGCAGTTGCACTAAGAATTGCTCCAAAGACCCAGTTTGATGACAGCAGTGATAAACCGAGGACGTCTCGATGTTGATTATCAATCCCAGGAATAAGATTAATCGGCTGACCTTGGTATAAAGTCACAATCAATGCTCCTCCAATTGATACCAATGTCCCTATAGTTTTGGCTTGACTGCTTCTCAATCTCAAGTCTAGCTGCTCCATTCTAATCTCATCATCAGGATTATATTTCAATTAAATATGGAGGGCGTTAGGATTCGAACTCCTGACAACATTTGGTTAAAATTAAGCAAACTCATCTTTCAATTTGATCAATTAAACTCTAGATGACAAAAAATTGAGCAACATGACCATTTTTTCAAGAACCCATTTGAAGGATGTGGAAGAATTAGAAGTACCTGGTAAGTGTGGCAATCAAAAATGTGAAAGCAGGTGTGAGATCATTCATTGCTGAGGATAGAGTTGGGGAGCTATACTTTATCCCAATAATCATAAAAATCTGCAGAATGCAACTACACCCAACAATCAAAACCCAAAATTTATTAATCAACAACAATCAATTGCCAAGATAATCAAAAAATAATTAGTGATGTAACTACACACCCGATTATGCTCGCAAGGAATATTTTAGAGAGGATGGGAGCTGTGATTGGTGTCCGAGGTCTGTTCCTGTTTTATTAATCAAAAAATTACGAGCATATATATAACTAATTACTATAAAGAAGAAGAGGAGGTGGAGGCAATTAATTAAACTGTAATTAATTACCTGTAAAAGACGAAGTTACAGAGGATGAGGATGAACATGGAAAGGAGATTTGAATAGACTATGTATACAAATTGACTCATGCCTTGGTTCAGGGATGCTTTGCCTAAAGTGGTGGCGCTCACGAAAATGAACTCCATCATCACCATCACAATCGTTACTACTCCACCAATCATGATTAATCTTTCTCTTAATTACGATTTGCCCAAAATCAAAACCCAGACAACAATGGAGATTTCTTATATGGGTGTTTTGATGAGCAATTACATCCTACTTCAGTTGACCTTAACAACTATAAACTATGTTTTTTTGGGTTCTTTTAACACTGAAAAAAAACAACCAAGTACAGCTAGATCAAGGCATAAATTAATTAAAAGTGTTTTCAGCATGCCCATTAATTTATGATTTTATTCAAGATTTTATTCAAGATTCTGTACATTTTTTTTAAAAAAAATAAGATTTTATTCGCATTTGGTATGCACTCTTCTTCTTCGAAGATATATTGCAACTTATAATATATACAAGAAAAAAATAGATTTTAACGGGGAGAGGTAACATTCGAATTTGAATCTTTTCCAGCTGTATTTTACTACCGACCGACAATTATGAGCTATATGATCATTCATGTATTGATCTAAGTTTTTAATTTAAGTTATATAAACCAAGGTTGTCGATGCCATTTCGGTGAGCATCTCTGTTTTATTATTGATACGAGATGTACTCGCCTCGCTCAATATACCGATCTCGGCTTCTTCTTCTTTTACTTTTAAAAAAGAACAAGCATCTAACCGACTAACACAATTAATCCTACATTTTCTCAATATAAAGTTTACGCGTTTAACACAAATTAGTAGAATACGATAGGGGTAGTAATAAAAAAAATACATAGATTTGACTTTCGAGTACTTTTCTTTATTTTTCTAAATTTTTAAAACCGGGACAAACCAGTATGTATCGAATATATTGATCATACCGGCCGGTATTTGACCAATATGACCACGATAAACTAAGATACAAAGTGAAATGGAATGTAATATTTTTTATTTCGTTTAATTAAGATGAGACATATCCGCCGATATGGAATTCGATATAATTTAACAAAACTTGTATCTTGGTCTATACGATGAGTGTGGTTAATCCCATTCCTTATCATGTGCTACAAAAGTTGGGTTTTAAGAGAGGTTGACGGCGGCTCACAGCTGCCACTGCTGCTGTTGGTTGTTGTTTCTCCAGTTATAACAACAACCTCTTCTTCTTGAGCTTTCCCCCACATAACCGCATAAAATCCCATACCAATAATAATTGCTCCAATTACACTGCACACCATCACCAAAAGTTATCAGGCTTCAGGCCCATAAATGCTAAAAGTATCGGATAGAGGGTCAAAAATATATCGAAACATAAGTAAAAGGACTTAAATCGTCAAAAATGATTCCTAATTTTGGGATTAGAGGAGGAAAGCCCAAGTTGAGATTCTTCATTCAGTCATTTGGGCCTGGCCTTCTTTCCAGAGCCCATTAACTTGATTATCGAAAATTGTTTTTTTTCTGAATAAAATGCTTTTTCTCAAGAACCAAAAAAGAAAAAAGGTTTTCTAAAATAGAATATTTAGAAATGAATAGTACCTTACCTTCCCATGTAAAGCGACTCTCCAAGGAAAAGATACCCCATCGCCATTGCAACCACCATCCCAAGCGGCTTGAACATGGAAGTGTAAACTGGTCCCTTCTTACGAATTGCCCATACATTAACAACATTTCGAAACGACACCCCAAAAATTCCCTAATATCGTATCGAAATTATTTTTATAAGAAAAATCACATACAAAACAAAATTATGTAACCCTGATTCTAGACGTGAACTGAGCCCCACGCATTTAAGTGGAGTGAGGTTGACGTGACTGAAATTTTGAAAATATTTAATCGATTAAGTCTTTTTTAAACTTGTTTTTACCTCACTCGAAAAAGAAGAAAAAAAACTCACCGAGGAGACAATAGCAATCAAGCTTGTATCAGGCTTTACTGTCCAAGCATTTGGGTCTTTCTCTACAAATAGGGAGACTATACCAGAAAAGATGGTTACAAATGTGTAAGGAATCAGTATTATCATCTGTTCTTCTGGGTAATCCTTTGCAATCCAAGCCTGCATTATTAAAATTAATTATATGGATTTATATATATGTAATTAATTAATTAATGTTCATTTTATAAATCTTGCCTGGATAATGAACAACAATGCAAGCAGAATAGCACTTCCTGCGGAGAAAATGCCTCCAACAACCCAATTCGGATTCATTGATAGAAGAAAGCTGTTCTGGTTTGTAATTTTCTGGCCTTTGTATAATGTCACAATTAGTGCTCCTGCAATTGACACAAAAGTACCAATAGACTTGGCCTGACTGCTTTTTATCCTCAAATCCACCTTCTCCATTCTACAACAAAAATAAATAAAAAACATTCGCCCGACCAAATGAGCTCATAAAAAATAATAAAATAATATTCGTACCAGATTAGTCAGTTAAAAAATAAAGATATTGGAAAAGCTTTAGTATAGGTTTAAGAATTTTCATTAATATATACCTGGAAATTATGGCAAGCAAGAAAGTAAAAGCAGGAGTGAGATCAGACATAGCTGAAGACAAAGTTGGGGAGCCAAAACCAATCCCAGTTGCAGATGATAAACTCAGACAACAACTGCAAAACTAATTACTCCGTAATTAATTAAAAACCCCAACACCAACCAACAGTAATAATTAATCACAAAATTAATTAATCAGTACCTAATTAAACCAAGCAGGAAGAGTTTACAGAGGACGGGAAATGTAAGTGGGGTCAGAGTTCTATTCCTGAAGAAAGAAAAAAAGTGACGGTTTAGCCGACACCAATATACTGACCAGATATCCAAAGATCTATATATATTTCAATATATGGTACCGGCCTGAAAAAGATGAAGGAGGAGAGGAGGAGGACGAAGACTCCGATGGCGCAGGAGTAGACGGTGAGAATGAATTGACTCAGTCCTTTGGTCAGGGCTGCTTTGGTAATTGTACTGACACCGATATCCACCACTTCTGTAATCACCAGTACTAGTGTCACTCCTCCTGTACCCAACATTTTCTTTTCTTTTCTTTTCTTTTCTTTTCTTTTCTTCAAATAATAGGAAATTAATTTTCCAGATTCCTGATCAGTCAAGAAAATGGCCAATAGGTTTAGTGGAAAGTGGGAATCAACCTCACCTCACCTGTCAATTCATCCAACATCTTTATTCTTGGGCCTCCGTCCCGATTTTAAAAAAAAGAAAAGGTTATTGGGCCTGGACAGCTTTCAATTCTGCAAATTTTGCAGTTTTTTTTCATCATTAGTGTCTTTTATATGGTCTTTGCTGGGTCATTCCCGGCCCATTGACCTGTTGGGACGAAAAAGAGATTGCTTCAGTTGATTATTTATTCATTTTCTTAACATCTCAACTATAAATATTTCTACGATAAGATTAATTTTGTTCGTATCGCTTGTTTATTTTTTATTTTCCCCTCTAAAAGAGGCTCGATGCTTGGATAAATTGTATCTCACTTTTGTAGGAGTTTGAAAAAGGGAAACTAGAAAGTCGATCCACAAAAATAATCTGGTTAATTTAAGGCTTTCTGCACCTGGAAAATATATCTAATTAATTAATTATATAATTGGAAATGATTTATTTATATATAACTTGGGAATAAAAGTATAGGAAAAATGGGTAGGGTACAAATTATATTTGGTTGGCGTGTAGTCTAAAAATACAGCATATCAATAAATATTAATAAATGCAACTCCTACAAAGAAAATGAGTAAAAAAATATTGTTGGGATATACTTATTTCCATTAAAGAAGAGAAGGGGTATAACCAAACATTATTATAATAATAAATATTTTTTTATAGACGTCGAGGAGAGACTCGAACCCAAATCTATACTCTACTAATTTTCCATCATCACAAAATTTGTTGGGAGAATTTTAATATTAACTATTGCACTAAATATATATTTTGTCATTTACTTTATATTTATTTAATTAATCTCCAACAATTAATATTGAGAAGAGATTCAAATTCGAGTGTCTCTTCCGCCCGTAAAAGAAAATTAAAAGATTTAATTTAAAGGTATCCATTTAATTAATTAAGTAGGTCGTGGTACAAAGGCTTCTTTAGAGCTTGTAAGATTTACATCAGTTCTAGTATTATAGGCATCGGACCACCATCGATCATATTTATATATGAATGAAGGATTTAATATATGGCCGGTGGTCCAAAACTTTTCGACCACTCTATTCTTTTTATATGGCATGCCTACCTCTACGTACGTATATACATAATACAACCCACAAATTAATTCAATTAATTAATGCAAAAGTAAGTAAATCTTACACTATTTTCACACGTACAGCCCTTAAATTAGACAGCTTTAAAAGATAAAGAGAGCTAGGGTTTCCTCAACCAGAGCAGTACTTGCACAACTGCAATTTTGTCGAAATTTTGATAATTCAAGAGACGAATTATTTTATGTTGGTTCTTGCAGTATATACTTATGATATTATTAAGTTATTTTTTTCTTTATCGTACATGTCCACTTCATGATTTATGTAAATGTATTTTTCTTTTGTATGAGCTATAATTCCCTAATAATGTATTGCTATATCGGTTAATGAAAGTATATATTAGTAACTATTTAGAAAAGGTGTGAGAGAACACGTGGGAGATCACGTGATAATTCGGTAGCTTATAGGGAGTGGAGGATGACGACCACCGAAGCTGCTCCTACATATTAATAAACAATAATGATGGATGAATATACTATATGTACCCTTACAACGGAGAATTATCGAGAATGTATCACATTACATATTACATTTTACTCGCACAAGTAAAGAGATTTATCGTTCTTATCATTATTAACGTCTGTAAATATGATTTTTTTTTTAGGTATCAATAATAGTAGACTCATTATTTATGTACGTATATAAAGCGCGTGACATAACACGTCGGACGAGAATTGAAATTATCCAATAATTACTCCTTTGGTGGAGGAGAAGTGAAAGTGTGGTACGTAGTAGTATACAAGAGAACAGAGTAGAGGCTTGAGAGTTTGGGTTAGTGATCATGCATATTCGATACACTTCTGCGATGTGCCTCTGAATGCTCTGCGGTTTTGCCTCTCTAATTGACGGTGGGTTGCAGAGGATGGACAGAGACTAGTCGTCGCAACCCATTGGCTGCTAGTGTACTATTCTAAGTTCCGAATGTACTTACAATTTACTTCCTTTCTCTCTCTCCCCCCTTTAATTTCCTAATTCTACTGACTCGTACGTACGGGCAAATAAAAGTAACTCTACAACTTCTCATTTTTAACCTTAGCATCTCTAATCTCAATTATACTTTCACCTGCCCTCCTTTACCCCTCTAGAGGCCCATGGTATATACGGGTATACTAATAAATTTATAGTTTAGAAATACTTCATTAAAGTACAGAAAGTAAAGTAGAAGGGTGTCCAATAATCAGTTTTGACTGAAAATCAAGCTGAACTGTACGAAAATTTAATAGTTTTTACTAAATTAGACTGTATAATTTAGTTCAATTCGGTCTGTTACTAACCAGTCATGCTACAATTCAAGTAGATGGTGATGATGTTAAATTAATAGTAGGTAATTTTGAAAGTAATGAAAAATAAAATGATTTATAATCGAGGAGGATTGTATAAACTATATAAAGCAATCTAGGGAGGATTTAGGGAGGTTTGGCATTTATTTTTACTTGGAAAAAAAGTTGCAACGGAGTAACGCGTTACTGTGCTTGCAGTCCAATAATAACAAACCGGCCCACAGTTATTTAGATTTACACATGGCCCACCAAACGTATATATATAACAGGCCTAGTTCAGTTTAGGATAAGCGTTGGTTGCCCCAAAACCTCATCTAATATTCTAGTTGAATCGTCCAACCAATCATGATTAAGAAATTTATAATTTAAGTTTTAGAAAGAAAAAAAAAATACTTTCTAGCTAAATTACCTAACCAATCATGATTAAGAAATTTATAATTTAAGTTTTAGAAAGAAAAAAAAATACTTTCTAGCTAAATTACCTATAAGCTTTAGAAATTTTGGCGATGATCGAGCGATCCAACTAAATTCGCTCATATGGATTATAAGAGTAGAGAATAACTTTTTCATATACTATATTTCTTAACCTAATAAAATATTACATAAGAGTTTGTAGCTAAACTAGCTAATATATACTATTTTTATAACTTACTAACATCATGAGTCTGATCCATAATATTGTAATTTTAATCGATAATATCACCCCAAAAAAATTATAAAAGAATAATAATGAAATATTTTTAGTGTTACAAAATAGGGAATTGGGGGCAGAAGAAAATCTTTTCGAGAAGAGAGAACAAAGAGCATCTCACCTACACCATGGCCATGCCCCCATGTGCAATCCATTCTGTAAAGGGAATAGGAAAAAATAAAAGAAAGAAACTGGAAAGTACTATAGTGCTGTTGTTTGACATTGAAATGACATATTGTTGGTGATGACATATCTTAATTATAGTATAAGTTAGTGAAATATAGTGAATTAATACTTTATATTTATATTCTTTTTGAGAGGAATTTTCAGACATACCCATGGTTGGTCGTTAGGATACATGCATGGAATTGTCATCCATGTGTCCCAATTTTAATTACCTCATTTACTACAAACTTTTGTTTTTTTTACCTCAATCATAGACTATACCTAGTGTTTTAAAAATTGTTTGGATACTTTTTTCTTTTTTTTCATAATTAACCTCTATGTCATCTTATCATTTCACTTAAAAATGGTAATTATGTGTCAAGCTGTCATGTGTAATATAAGATTAATTGATGTATATAACATTTAACGTTCATGATTTATTTTTCGTTAAGACAAAGGGTTATTAAACAAAAAATAAAAATATCGGTGATATAGCGTCGGTAATTCTTTAGCAGGATCCCCACATTCTAACATTTGATAAAAAAGACTAGGATATATATACTACTACATCAACAAACCAATGCACTTCAGAAATTATGATTTATGAGTATGATCGATCCAAAACGTAGCTAATTGGTATATATTTAGTGTAAATGCTAACGAATCGGATAGTAAACCAAAAAAAAAATTGATCACTAATGTTTGGGAGCTAGGTAGCTAGTGATATAGTTTCCTAATTACCAAACATGGAAATTAATCATATCGAATCCACTTGGATTAGGCCATTAGGGGCTATAGAGTGTGAAAGGGAGATGAAATTGGCATGTACTGTACGTAAAGGATAGGAGTTGTAGCCTTCCTTGTAGGGTCTTGTTTTTGTTTTTATTTTTTGAGCGAAGGGTCTTGTTTTTATGGTGATTCACAATTCAATTCAATTGAAATTGAAAAGAGGAAGAAAAAAAAAAGGAAAGTCAAGAGGCGAATCAATGCTTCTCGAATTCGAGTATTAAAAATACAACTGTTTTGAAAGCATTATTTGGGAGGGTTCATTTTTTTGAAATAGACCTACAAAATTTAAATTCGTCTAGATTAATCAGTTAGTGGGCTGGAATAACGGGTGCAAAACAAAGAAAAGAGGAAGGGAAAGAGAGGCACTTTTCTTGGTGATTTGTACCAAATGTCGCTATCTGTTAATAATATTACCCCCGCTCTCATATCTCAGTCATGTTGTCCTCAACTACGCAGCTTTAATACTAGTTTTTAGTTCCATCTTCCATCTCTCTCTATATCATTGTATGAGTCATTTTCAATTCTCTGTTTGCTAAAGAAGCTAACATCATCAATCATGTTGCCTTTCTCATCACTTTTTACGTACATTTCTATTCTTATGATTATGTATATGATTAAGTGATTAATTAACCCACCCTCCCTCAATTAATTAATTAGACAATTGCAATATCTATGATGAGTTTCCGTGCAATTCACAAAGTCACTGTACGACTTTTTTGCATGACTTTCATCATTAATTTGTACGTATATATACCACGTAATTATAGGATTCATAGCACCTAGTCATTGATTTTGGTCTCCAAACTTCATTTCAATTCATTTTGTGAGTATGGACTATGGAGAGGGGATATGCTCTTTTGCGAGTTGGCTTTTGTAGCTTTTTGTCATGATCTCATCACCTTTTTTTTAATAAAATTTCCATTAGCTTACCAAAAAAATCTAATATATATATCCTATATGACACTAAATTAATTATACTCCTTCCGTCTCCGAAAAAAAATCGGATTTGGAGTTTTTATTATTTTTAACTAATCATATATAAATAGGTAATAATAATATACAACAAGCGATAAACTTATAACTCGAGCGATATTTTTTTTTGCAGAACAGAAAAATGGTAAGGTTGGCAATGTTAACTATGGTACGATAGAAACAAATTTATTTATTCCTAATTTTCAGTTCAAGTTTAGTTAAATATATATATAATAAAAAATTATTTATATCTAGAGTGCGATTCGAAGCGAATAATATTATCTTTAAAAGAGATATAACAACATATGTACCCAACAAGTTGTGTTGTTTTTTGTGCTCCATACTATTGCCAAAGCAACAACAAATTTTCTTCTTCTTCTTCTCTTCTTTCTTTTCTGAGTTGTTGGGTGGTGATGAATTATGGATAATCACCGGCAGCTGCTAGAGAGTGAAATGTGTGATAAACGTTACATGAGGATACAAAATGTATAGTGGGGGTGTGGACCCTACCCTGATCAGGATCGTCCAATGTATTGAATATTTGTACAATGATATGTCATTTGACCAAAAGTGGCAAATTGGGTATCTTTCTCTGACTTTTGGGGCAAACGATATAATTGGTCAAATCAAATGAGTACACAGTTTATCCATCCAATCATGGAATTTGTGAACGAGGGATCGATCCAGGAATCAAGATCATTATCATCATCATCATCGTCATCTGTAGTGTAGTCAGTCAGCCAATTGGACGGCCTAGATTGAATTCTGATCGTAGGCTTGGCCATATCTACATTTTTTAGGTACCCTTGCGTTTGGGTGCTTTTTTGCTATATTCATGTTATGCAAAAGTTAGGTGCTGTTTTTTTATGAAAGAAAATACTAATTTTACAGCAATCAAAAGAAGCCCATAAAGCTAAACGAAAATGGACTTTATTTTCCATTTCTTTTTTTATTTATATATTTTTCATTTCTTTTTTTTCTAATAGGTCCACTAGCTTTTCCAGGCCTAGCTAGTTTGGAGTAACATAGCCCACGTGATCCCTCGGAGCTTTTCTACTTGTTTTGGAAAAAGATTTTGCTCTTTATTATTATTTATTTTTTATATAAAAATTTGATTATATTATTAATCGATCATTACCATAGTAAAGATAGAAGTAAAATCATAAAAACGGCATGCACTAACCAATTGAACTACAACTTCAAATGCGAATAAACCACGAGTATGTTTGACTCCATCGTGCTATAACAATGTAATAATGTATAGTTTTTGCACATAGATTGTATTTAAGTGTTGCGTTTTGAAATTCTTTTGCCTTTTTTTATAAGGTTCGAATTATATCTCTTTTCAGCGCAATTATGATGTTGCTGGTCTTTGTTCAGGTTATAAAATAAAATGTCTAATATATATTTCAGTGTTCATAATCTATCTTCTGAGTGGATCCTAACCGAGCTGGAGGGCAATTTTTGAAGCTGTAGCCTGTAAGGCAATTTTTGAATTTTACATATTTATGTTCAATATCACAATCATATAAAAAGGTTATACTATATGCTATCCAGCTCTCATTTTATGTGGAGTATTTAATTAGTGGCCAAGGCCAACGACTATATTTTACAACCAATCATGGCTTTTCCATAAAGTCCTCGTAATCCAACACCCAAATTAATAATATCCTGAAAATTTTGGAACTACACTCCCTGTTTCAATTCTCATTATATTTAGGGATCAATATAAAGTTCGATAAATAAAACAAAAATAGCACCAACATGTATGCTATTTAACATATAGGGATCAATATAAACGTTGATTGTGGTAGAGTAGCAATGATTTATTCATCGAGTTAATTAAGAAAATAACGAAAACCATGCTAGAATCATCTCTAATTCGAAAATATACTTAAACAGAGGGAGAATTTAAAAAAATACTCAAGATACGAGTAAAAAAATCTCGGCAAATAATGTTTCATGCACATGTTTAACTCCTTTTAAAATTAATGGGTCAAGGCACATAAACATACCCTTATGCTCATGGGCATGCAGGTCCGGTCCGGTCCGGTCCATTTCTTCAATGGTTTTTCTACTTTCCTTATTGTAATATAGATACCATTCCGCACAAAAATGTATTGTATAGATGCCTTTTTCTTCAATAATTGCTGCATCAACTCAGAAATTGTAGGAAAGTGGTAAACCATCTACCTATCAAGTCAGCTTTTTAATTTCACCCATGTAATATTAATTCTTTAAGCACAAATGTCACACTCTGTGAGAAATATTTACTCAAACTCGAGACATTATTTTCTCTGGAATCATCAAGCAAACAAATTACTTGCAGTATTAAATATTATTGTTTCTGTTTTTTTTATGGATGTTGTTATTATTATTATTTGCTAGCTAGCATTAAATCAATAAGGTGTAAAATAAAAGGTTGAAAAGGATGGCAAATCTTAGACACATACATGTATACATATTGGTGCTTAATTTGTTGTAATATTATTATCTATCTAAACTCATTTATAGTTGGGTCTTTTAGGGTGTGATCTTTCATTTTGTTAAATCTTTTATAACTTAATTTGGATTTAGTTTCATTTTAATGAATTCAAGCCTATGTTCATATGTTTGCATGAAAATGCATGTACCAATCATAAAATGTAACGAATGGTGTAGAAAAATGTTATATTAATTTCTTAATTAAGGGGAAAAAAGGTAGAAAATTGCAAAGTTTATTGTTTAGGAAAAAGATAAGATAGTTGATCACTTCAAGAAACACTGAAGTGTCCACCCTACATGAGTATAATTTACCTAACTACCAATCATTATCCAAGAAAAACAAGTCAATTAGCTCATGTATTATTATAATATTAGATCATTTTGATGTTTCTCATGAGACAAAAAAGGCAATCTAAATAACCCCTATTTATTGATTGATCATTGTATAATACTATAAGAATGATCCAAGACATTCCAAGAAACAAAAATGCCAAACTTTCTTTAATAATCAAAATAAGCATAAAGGATAGGAAGAATAAGATTTGCTTGCTTTTAAGTATGCATCATTTAGAATCTTAGATATTCTTGTTCTATTGTCTCCTAATCTAATTAATCCCCTCACCACACCCACAACATATGCATATATAAATTAAACTATTCCCTATGTTTGGATATAGATGTCGTATTAATTTTAATTGTTGAGACTCGAAATACAATTTTATGTGTGTAAAATACACTGCACTAGTGATAAAAAATATAAATTAATTGCAGTCATTACCTTGGTTCTTATTCGATTACAATTTACGATAATTATATCCGAACAGAATAAGTACTTAAATTACAATATAATAAGAATTCTTTTTTGGTTGTTTTTTTTTTTTGATTAATTAATGTCAAATGGAGGTATGGATTGAGATTTGAGTACGGGGATGGGAAGAGCAGAGATTCCATGCTTCAGCCTTCAACTATATGCTAATAATATTATATATGACCATAAGACTCTTGTGCCATTCTTTTATCCCATACCAAAATCCTCCAACGCCCACACCATCTCATATTAGTACAATTCTTGGAGCTTTATTTATTAATTATTATCATTACTCTCTTCAGAACAATAAAAAAAAGTCCGACATTACTATGAATAATATTTCTATAATATGGCCACACCACAACATAACTGAAAGAAAATTAATGAGTACATTCATAGGTCATTAATTATTTGCTAATAATAAAATATCAATATAATTTTATATTTGAGTCTCGTAACCAAATCTCAAGTAAAGGAAACCATGAGCGACCACCGTGGCACCATCAATAAAATCAGACCTCATTACTTGTACCCCCCAACAAACAAACACTCCTTTGCTTACATCACAGCATCAGACTTTGTCTCCACTCTCCACTCTCCACCCTCCACCCTCCACCCTCCTCTCCACCCTCCTCTCCACCCTCCCTTAATTAATCAATCAATTAATTAATTAATTGATTATCATTTACTAGACATTTTTCAATGAGTAACTAAAAGAAAACCTTTTTTTCGAAGAACATATATGCAAAACATACATCTGTCCGTGTCAGGGAAATAATTAGAGTTGGTAAAGGGGGCAGTTTATGGCAGTAAATAAAGGATTAATTAATTAATTAGGTTAGGTAACTAATGACGTGGTAGTTTGCAATTAATTAACTGCAGGAGAGGAAAGGAAGCGAGCGCGGTGAAAAGACAAAAGTGTACTAGTAGACTAGTAGTGGTAGTGACCTGTCAAAACATTTTTACTGCAGCAGTAACATTTTTCTTTGTCTGTCAGCAGAGGAAATGCACTGAAAGTCTGAAACTGAGAGCTCCTTTTAGTCATCAGCTTCGTGTAACTTTTATACTAACATATGTACACACAAAAAGTTTATCTTTATGTTTTGAGTTTGGTAAAAACTCGTGACATTACGTACAGATGACTACTTACTCTAATAAGATTAATTTTCTGACTAGAGGAATAAAAAAAATGATTTTTTCCGTCCAAACCAACACTTCACTCACAAGTATTTCACACGGTAATAATGATGTACGTATACTTCTTGTTCTCACCGTATTTCACCTCCGTTTATCAAAAAAAGAAAAAGAAAAAATATACATTACAGACTACAATGACAGGCTATATAATATATAGAGGGTGATAATTGAGAAGCAAGTAGAACAAAAGTACTAGAGAGGTAGAAGAACAAAAGTACACTATGGAATAGAATTAGAGATTAGAGAGAAGTGGGTTTTTTGGTTTTGAATGAAATGAAGAGAAGAGGATTGATAAAAAGAGTGGCTTTGGGAACTGAGAAGGTAAAAGGAGTGGGCCTTATCAAATCATTTTGGTAAAAAATTAAAGCTGAAAAAACTGGAATTTCATATTCTATTTTTAATTAATTATATATATATCACAGTACTACTATTTGCTACAGTACACTAAGCAAAGAAAGAGAGTGAGATACAGCAGTTATTATATAAAGGAGGATTTGGATGTTGAGGTCCTTAGAAAAAAACAAGAGTTGCTGCTGCTACTTTGCAAGAGCAGAGAGATTAGAAGAGTATATAAATTGCAATTAAAAGAGCAATTTAATGGAAGAACATCTAAACCCATTAGCAGTTACTCATCTTCTTCAACATACCTTGAGAAGTTTGTGCATTCATGAGAATTCTCAATGGGTTTATGCTGTTTTCTGGAGGATCTTGCCTAGAAATTACCCTCCTCCCAAGTAATTATTAATTAAAAAGATGACAACTTTTTTGCATATAAAAGGAAAAAGAAACATTTTTTTTTATTCCATTGGCAATTGAGATATTAATTGTTCTTCTTTTCTTTTCTTTTTTTGCAGGTGGGATGGCCAAGGAGCTTATGACAGGTCAAGAGGCAACAGAAGGAACTGGTATTTTTCAATTCTCTTCTTTTCTTTTCTTCTTTTGCATGCATATGTATATATATATACATATATAATGATGAAGTTGAGGTGGGTGTGTAGGATATTGGTGTGGGAAGATGGTTTCTGCAACTTTGCTGCATCAACAACTGGTGATCAGATGAACTCTGGTGGTGGTGGTGATTGTCCAACTTCTTCTGCAGTTTATGGGAACTGTCATGAGTTTCAACAATATCAAGGACTGCAACCAGAGCTGTTCTTCAAGATGTCTCATGAAATCTACAATTACGGAGAAGGGTAATTAATCAAAAAAAGAAAGAAGTATATACAACTCATGTTCTTGACCACTTTTCTCATCAAGAATGTAACTTTTTTGCAGGTTGATAGGTAAAGTTGCAGCTGATCACAGTCACAAGTTGGTATACAAAGAACCAAATGATCAAGAAATCAATTTCTTGTCAGCTTGGCATAACTCAGCTGACTCAGTAAGTAATTGCTAGTAGCTATAGATTAGATCTTTCTCTTCCTTCCAGTTCCACCACATATTTTCTTGAAAACATTTCTTCTTATCTTCTAATGTTTCTAACGGCAATCTTATCTTGTTTTTCTTGCAGCATCCTAGGACATGGGAAGCCCAGTTCCAGTCTGGTATAAAGGTAAAAAAGAAATCTTTTTTAATAATTATTTGCAAAATTCTTCCTTGGCTTGATTTGAAATGTATGTTATGATGATTGCTGCAGACCATAGCTTTGATTGCAGTTAGAGAAGGAGTTGTACAACTTGGAGCAGTTCATAAGGTTGGTCCTTACCTAATTAATTAAAAACTTACACAACTCTTGTAGTACTACAACAAGTCCATTAATTATTACTTTCTTCTTTTCTTTTCTTTTCTTTTATTTATTTATTGAAAGGTAATTGAAGATTTGAGCTATGTGGTACTGCTTAGAAAGAAGTTCAGCTACATAGAAAGCATTCCTGGTGTACTCTTGCCACACCCATCATCTTCTGCTTTCCCTAATTACAAGATTGATGGGTATGGAGGAGGAACAGTACTTCCAGCTGATCATCATCATCATCAGACATGGCAACATTATCATCATCAAGGAATCGGTACCAATATTGCACCTCAAGAGTTTTATGATCATCATCAGCATTTCAACAACCAAATGCTTCCATTCAAGAATATCACACCATCCATGAGCAGCCTTGAAGCCCTCCTGTCCAAACTCCCATCAGTTGTTCCACCTCATCATCAACAACAACAACAACAGGAAGAAGCCGCTGCCGCCGCGGCAGGAGGAGGAGGAGGGTACAGCCCTATACAGTATCTGTCCACTACTCAAACCCATCAAATTATGGATCATGATGATGATCATCATCAGCTGATTGGGATTATGGAAAAAGGGGTGGCGGCGAAGGAAGAGATTGATGAAGAAGAGGAAGAAGAAGAGTACAGGAATGAGATTGGAGAGACTAGCAGTTCCATTACTGCTGCTGCCGCTGCTTATAGGAAACAACAGTTTCATCAGCAGCAGCAACTCCAAGACTTAAATGTTAATAGTAGACCAAGCTGCAGTGGGTTCTTTGAGTGATGATAATCATGCATGTGTTCTGTTTGTTGTTGTTATTATTATTATTATTATTATCACTATTTGGCTATATATATATTGTAGGTATGTAGGATTATGGATGGAGATATTGATGGCTTTTCTTCCCACTAGGTACTAATTTTTGTACGGATCAGTGATAAAATTTATGTTTTTTTTTTTCTTTCTAGCTAGCAAGGTTTTCAGGCATCTTTTCACTTGTGCAAACTATGTTCCATAGGTTACTAACATATGTATGTAACAAATAGATATTTCCTGGTTATTTTATGTGAAGAAAGAATTTATGTGACTTGACCCGGAGACTCGAGTTTGATTCTCAACTCCGCCTATAAATAATTAATTGTTTGAAGAAACATTGTTGTTTCATTGTCTGGGGAGAGCTTGAAAATGAATTGTTGAAAGTGACTAGTTCCATGCAGAAATGTAATGGCATTTGCAGCAGATATCTTGGATGGATGAAATAATGTTACAGGAAAGGAAATTTGTATTTTAAAATTTAAATGCTATGACAGTGAATCATATAAGTGGGAACAAACAAAAAAAAAACATCAAAATTTCATTTTGGACATGTTCACCTGCGTCTCGATTCTTTTTACCATATACGCATACTCAATTATATGCATCCATCCCTGCAGCTTTGACCAGAAGATGATCAAAAACAGGCAATCTTGATTCCACGGTTCAAGTTTGGACAAGCCTGCTTTTATTTCTCCTGCAAACTCTCTCTCCTTGTATTGATAGCAATGCTATTTCAGAAGGTGCTTTTTATCCTTCCGACCATGCCCAACAAGACTAGTCTTATGTCAATGAGAATGGACAGAATATACTGGGAGTGATCCAGATAAAAAAGAAGCTGCCATCTTTATCAAATATAAAAACTAATTTTGAAATCAAACCTTGTCGAATACATTTAGAACAAAAACATAATTCTTTCACAAGGACTCACTAGTCAGTCGGCGAGCAGCTTTTGATTTTGATTTTTATTTTTTTCTCAATATTTTCACGTGACTAGCAAATCATAAAATCAAACTAATAAACATTAGCAAAATACAAAACCAAATACATGAGCCCACTACAAGCCACGACAACTTTGAGGAATGTATCAGGCGCTGATGTTGAGACCCTTGCTCCTCTCCGCAAGCTCATCCACCTCTTCCGCTTCAAACAAAGCAGCATCAACTTCGCTCTTAAATTGCTTGAGCAGGTCCTCTATACTCATCACTGGATGCTCGGCGTGATCTCTTATCCGCACACTCACCTGGGACCAACAAGGACAGCATTAGTCTCATCTTTTGAACCAAAAAGAGAAATACTTGGAGAAAACAATCAGCAATCGGATCTTTTCAAGATTAGACCCTTGCCCCAGATACAGAATCTTGATTACAATTGGAAGGTGAGTGACTTTTAGAGAAATTTAAGAAACACAGGTCCTGAAGCAAGGGTTTTACTAAATGATACTCGCCACCACAAGATAGGAGGAGGGGTTGGGGTTCTTCGAGGAAGGTACAGTAGAGTGACTAAAAGAGGGGTGTAGGCCATTCACACGTATGGGACAAAAGGAGTAGCAATACCCTTGCTTGGGAGTGTTGTTCAATGAATGGGCATTTATAGACTTCAATGCAAACAAGTATGCCAGGGCTAACTAAGGGGCTAAAAAGTAGAGGAAATCATACACGGCATCTGCTCTACTGGAACTACTGATTATCATGTCACCCCAAACAGTTAAGATCAATCTAGCAGTTAGTCACTTTAATGCTTGCTAAACGCCTATCTGTCATGCATGAGTTCAGTTGCTACAGTATTTTTACCACCTGTCCAGTTTTGGCTTCCTCTTCACCAACAACCAATATATAGTTGAACTGTGCCAACTGAGCTTCACGGACCTGCATAAAGACGAGCAAATTAGTGGTGGATTATTGCCCCTCTTTCATGATGTCATGATGTCACTATTTGAAAGAGACAGAATATGCAATTACGCTCACAACTATCATATTATATGTGCTAGCCTTCTCATGCTTAATGTTTGTGAAGACTACGATGGTGCAGAATTTGTCATATGCTCAATTTTTGCAAACAAGAGAATTCGTTATCCAATCAATGACAACAGGAGGGAACCCCATACAACATGCAAAAAGAAAAACACAAGTACACCCTATCCTCTTCCTAGTTTTCCCGAAATGTTTCTTTACTGATACAAATTAAACCAAAATTACTCTATTCCACCAAAACATGCTATCAATGACTTTACTGAAGTTCTCAAACATATGAGAAGCAGCACAATCTGTGCTTAAAACCAAACGCTCAAGTTCTCATCTTATAACCAACTTCACTTCAGTGGCCCCAAAAAATAATTTCAAGTTACTCTGAGCATTACACAACAAACAGGTTACACCATAAAGTCTAGAAGTAATTTGAACAGGGCAGTAAAGAAAAGTAAACAGTATTTGATAAAAGGCACAAAACAAACAAAAGCAAGACAACATAACAGTTTACAGAATCGTGATTTAAGCATGAAAGTTATTTGTTAACCTTCTTTTGAATCTTCCTATCAGATGCATCGATCTCCACATAATAGCCTGCTTTAGCAATCCGAGCCTTCACCTGCCATGATGAGACGACAAAATAAGGTCTGCGAGGTGTTGTGGCAAGACATTTAAGGTTCAATGGAAAAGTTCACAAGGTGCAAAAAGAGTAAGTGTAGATTATTGACAGCAGAGTTTTTGAGCGAAATTTGTCCCATAACCAACAAAGAGCGCCAACTACCTAACCTGTTGTGCATATGGCTCGGATTTCTGAGAGACAGGGCAGACAATTGCTTGGCGAGGACTTAGCCAGAAAGGCCACTTCCCCTTGTAGTGCTCCAATAATATAGCAAACATACGCTCAACAGACCCTAGGATAGCTCTGTGTATCATAACAGGTCTCTCCCTTTTTGCTTCATCCTCAGCCGAATACTCCAACTGGAAACGCTCTGGAAGCATGAAGTCAAGCTGCAACCACAGATATTGGTAATTAAGAAATGCAGCCAGAAAATCAAGGAAAGAAAAAAAATAATAAGATTCAACGGTACAAACCTGTAGTGTGGCACATTGATGTTTCCTACTCAATGCATCAGACACACTGATGTCTATCTTAGGTCCATAAAATGCACCATCACCTTCATTAATCTGAAAAGAACAAAGGTAATTAACTGTAAGGGAATCATAGATCATTCTGCTGATGCAATTCACTTGCATACAATCAATTACAATCATCAAGGCCTTTAAAATTAATACAACTTTCCACAGCCATCCAAATCTCTCATCTAACCTACCAAAACTTGGTAGCACAGAATGTTGTATGGTGATATAAAATACGCAACAGACTATATGCTCCACACTTACAAAATTCTGACAAGATATCACTTAAAGTAGCAAAGAGGACTGTTGCGACAGATAGAGCCAAACAGAACAACAGAGAATAGCATACCTCCCATGGCTTTCCAAACTCATTCAATGCTTCTGTAAGAGCAGCCTCAGCTTTCTGCCATGTTTCCACGTCCCCTAGATGTTTCTCTGGCATCTATATAGTAGCAATTAACACAGCAAAGTATTAGCTTCCACCTTACTTTCTAGGTAAGCAAGACAATATGACACAAGTCACAGGTGGTCTAAACAAATATGCACCAAAAATCCCCAATAAAAATCAATCACCAATATTTCAAGTTGGCCAGTACTGAACCAATCAATAAAAGCAAATGCAACATAAAGGCTTAAACTCAAAAATCTAGCAGCCCTTGACATGAAGGAAATATCACTCAACCACAAGCTCATCGGTATACATTTTCTGATTATAAACGAAAGAAATACTTGGGCCACAAATTTAGTCTGCCGAGTATAATTCACCCAGTTGGCCTGTTAACTAACAAGCTTAGGAAAATACAACTTCAACGACAGATACTCAGCACGAGAGGCAAGATAAAAGAAACATATATATTAAATAGAATTAGCAGATAATCATACCGTAGATAGCTTCAGCTGGTAAGTGAATCCAAATACTCTATAGGCAAAATCAATAAATTCTAAGACATCTCTCACTTCATCTTTTATCTGAAATTGAGTTCATAAATAATATCAAGATTAGCATCTAAACCGGATTTAACATTTTTTGTCATATATTTAACTCAGATCACCTGGGACTCCCTGCAGAATATATGAGCATCGTCCTGAAGCACATCATAAAATCAAATTCAGAAATAGAAAAAGCAATGACAAGAGCACCGTGATGAACTTGAACACTAACAATATGCAGCCGGAAAAAAATGAATAACCAGCACAAAAGTATAAACTCAATCTGTCTGGTACAATCCAATATTTTAAAAACTGAAACATATAGAACTTGAATGCCATAAGTGAAGTTTAATACAGTTCAACAAACTTGATAGCCAATGAATAGCTCAAGAAAATGACAATGACCATAAGATTTTAATGCTTGGCAGCTGAATTATTTTCACAAGGACACCTGTTGAAATCTTCGAACACGTGTCAATCCAGTGAGTGCACCACTGGCCTCATTCCGATGCAAAGCACCAAAATCCGCTAGCCGAAGGGGAAGTTCTAGAAAGCAAAACACAGATCGCAACTTATTAGTGCACCAATAAACACTAGAGTCCTCATTGGTGACAACACAAGGCAATCATTGAAGATAACAGTAGCATTTTAAAAAAGAGTGATACGTTCTTCCCCAGAGCTTGATCCATGAAAGAAGCACCAAAGATTCAAATAATCAAATAGTTTAGAAGAAAGAAAGGCAGTAACAAGAAATCCATCATTATCTATGATTCGCTCATTTTTTGCACAAGTATGGTACAGAAACTAATAAAACACCAATGTACCAGTGTTCATGAACCTATGGGATGAAAAGTGGTATTCCCTCCCCTCTCAAAAACACATGCAGAATTTTGAACAGAAACAATAATTACCATACATGAAGAAACTCCATGTTGAAACATACCTCGATATGAACGAACTCTATGTTCAAACATCAGACAATGCCCAGGGCAATTCATTGGTTTCAGTCCAAACTCTTGCTTCTCTATCTGCATCCAGATCTGTGGTCATGACATTGTTCCTCTTTCCAAGAAATAAATAAAGATACTTAAATTTCATACTGCAAACATATTCCTTGTACCATAAAGAAATCCAAGACAAGAATTCATTGAATGTTATACATCCACATTTGTGCACAAGAAGCACAAGGAATAAGACCTATAATGTTCCTTAATGTTCCTTCATCTTTACTCTTCATCTAACTTCAACCAGCATTGATATTTATATAGGGCATCTATAGGTACTTTACTATCAAGACAAAAATTGCCCCACCTCAAGCAAAAACATATTCTCCTTGTAATTTGCAGCATGGCCAGATGTCTCCCAGAGTTTCATGTTATAAATATTTGGAGATATAACCTGCCAAAGTTGATCAAATCAGGCACTGAAGCATGCACATTGTACAATATGAGATTAAAACAATCAAGCATTGACTTTAAACCTCTTCATATCCCCTTTTCCTGTACTGAGCACGTATAAACTCCATTAGTTTGTTGTATATTCGGGTTCCAAGCGGATTGAAAAACCAACTTCCTGGACTGAAACCGATAAAAGATAAAACAATTTCATATCAGAGATGTTGCAATCTAGTGATCTACACAGTCAGGCTACAGAATACATGAACCCTCACAGTACCTCAATGGATGACAAAAGAAAAGCTCTTGCTTTGTACCCAGCAATCTGTGGTCATATTTCTTTGCTTCTTCTAACTTTTGAATATAATCCTGCACAAGAAAGTGAACATTAGAATTAAACTTTAATTTAAACAAAACAATAGTAATGCTTCCCATTTGGTTTCACTAATTGAACCTTGGTCAATCAAAGAAAAGACAAACAGTTAGGTATAGCAAGTTCCACTGCACACGAAAGGATTAACAGTTCATACTTACATAAGTTGCACCAAGTTCAGTGACAATACTGTTGCACCTGTTTCAGATTTCTATACAACTGGGACTACCAACTAGAGAATCACTTGTGTGATGGGGAACGGCTTAGTGGAATAACCAATCAATTTCGGTTGCACATCAAATTCAAGTACTGGTAGTTCAGCTATTAGACCTAAGGTTTAGCTAATAGACACTTTTCACATAACAATACCACCCCTTGCTACGGATATCAGAATGCCAATACAATCAGGACACAGCACACATTTCACATCAAACATTTATTGCAGATGATAAGTGGATAACCCTATCTCACAAAAAAATAGGAAAACACCAAGCACACTTGGAAAGGACCAAAATTTGATCATCACCTTTAGACGTTTCTGGTCAGGATAAGATATTCCATATACTCTTTGTAAGCTTTCACGGTCTTTGTCCCCCCTCCAATAAGCTGATGAAGCCTGGAATACCAAAAATATACGTAAAGCAGACTCCGATAAATGTCAAATGAGCATCCAGAAAATAATAAAAATAGCACCTTCAAACAAGCAAATGCTTTGACAAATGACGTATTTGGTATGTGCGGTCCACGACATAGATCAACCAATGTACCACATCTGTATACTGTTATTTTTTTGTCTGACGGAAGATCCTTGATGATTTCAACCTGATCACAATAAAAAGAATAAGAAAAACACTACACAGGACAAAAATGAAACTTTTAAGATAAATAAACAACAGGACACTGGTTTAAATAAATAGAATTGTAGCTTAAACTTGCCTTAAATTTATTGTCTGAAAACATGTCAAGTGCCTCATCCCTTGATACTTCAATGCGCTCAAAAGGCCGTTTCAACTGAAACATAAAAAAGAGCAAACGAGTAACTATAATTGCACGGGTTACTATCAACAACACGTTATTCACAAAATACGAAGAACATGTTCAAAAAAAAAAACTATCCTAGATTGACAGCAAAACAAGTTTTACTGTAAACCAGTTGTAATAGCAAGTGTGCTCCTTCCTAATCTAACCTTCTCGAGAGGGTAGAACATATATAGCCCTAACAGTTTCAGAGTTACATTTGCTTCCAAAAGTTCATTTCTCTCGAATTCTCATCTCCATCTATTAGAAATAGAAGAGACAGGAGCAAAAAAGTTTTTCATCATTTTTCTCAAACTTTCATCTCCATCTATTAGAAAGAAAAGAGGCAAGAAAGCAAAGGGAAAGAAATCCTCCAAACATAAATTAAAAAAGAAAAACTACAAGTGCTTTCCATCCAGCATCTCCGTTAAAAAAACCGGGTTAAAATGCCCCCCATCACCTGAACACTATAAAACAGTAAGACCATTTTTATATCCCAAAGGACTTGTATTGAGATGCAGTTGTTCAGAAAAGTCCTTGAAGTTTCCAAACCAAATGATCCACACGATGTTAACCTTTAGCACCTTCCCACAAAACCTATTAGTCTTTCTCCCTTCTGGAACCTACTGTGAAATTAGAATTCATAATGCACATGAAAAGCTGAGAAATGGACGACCTAGGGTATTTTGCAACTACAATAGGGAGAGGTAAGTGGAAAACCTACATTATAGCTGTTTTATAACACAGTTCTAACATTTAACAAAGGCTATTTCAAAGAAGACACTTCATTGATTGAGCAGATGCCAAGATACCTGGATAATCATCCTTAATCTAAATAATAGAAGCATCTAGCCTATAAGAGGGAAAATTTATGCAAATTATTGAATATCTTATGTTGGTATAGCAAGTTAATATAGTTGTCACAAAAGTAGCAAGCAATTCCAGTTTTCCCATCAGAAGCTATGCTTATCATTACCAATTTACCATTGGCACAAATCTTCAGCATACCATGCATCCAACATTCAATTTATAACCAGAAAAAAATTTATTTCTGAAGCAATATAAATCTCTCATACCACTGTGTATGTGTAGCTCAATGTCCCTCAAAAGAATAAACAAAAAGAGATTGCTAAGACCAACAAGAAAGCACTCAAACTCTTCCTTCATTTTATGTAATAATGACAACAAAAAGGAGAGGTAAACAATACCTCGGCAGCTTTCTTAGCCCCTGCATCAATATTCTTGAAGTGGTCCTCATTCAACCCCAATTCTCCATAGAATGCATCATAATAGAACCCCTACAGTACCATATTTCCAAAAAAAGAAAATCAAGACTAGTAAGGAACCAGTGTAAGCAAGCCCACACAAGTGAGGTCTACACGTAATCATTTCAATTATTTGATCATTTCCTTTAGCAATTGATCAATGGTCACCCATAGCAAGAAAATATAACATCTCTGCATACCTCCCCTCTAGTGGTGCAAGGTCCAATGCAAAGCTTGCAGCCATACTCCATCTCCAGTGACTGAAACATACAAAATGCAGGTGTCATTAATCCCATGGTGACAGAGAAAAATAATAACTAACTTCTAGTGCTGTATGGTATCTCACTTGACCAAGAATGTGAGCACTTGAATGCCAAAATGTGTCACGGCCTTGATCAGAGTCAAATGTGAACAACTGGAGTTCACAATCACTTTCAAGTGGCCTCATCATATCCCACAACTCGCCATTTACGGATGAAATCAACGCATTGGCTGCCAAATTCTTTGAAATTTCCTTAGCGATATCCATAGGTGATGTCTCGAATCTCTTCCCATCCTTCACTCCCCCATCAAGCAATGTGATCCTATTTAAGTTCAAGCAAACTAAGATAAGCCAAAAATATTCTCTCAACATTTAACTTCTAATTGGCAAGTAGAAGAAGTAGCTTGGAGCCTGTGCACGAGTAGCGTGGAAATGTAGTTACCTGATGGGGTCATGAGGGCGGGATTGGTATTCGGCTTCTTGCTTTGACTGGATTGACTGAAAGAGCTGGATGCGCTTGTCGATTACGGTGTTAAGATACGCTTCGTCTTTGAACTTGGCGGGGGCGGAGGGATTGGCTGCCATGGCGGCGAAGGCGGTGGTGGTAGATGAGGAGAGAAGGCGGCTAGAGTGGAGGAGGAGAGGAAGAATACGGCGGCAATGAATGTTGTTGAAGAGGAGGGAACATAGCATGACAGGGTTTTAGGGATTTTTTGATGCGTTTTTTTTTTTTTTCGTTTTACAGTTAGGCTTTCGTTTGGGTACATTGCGTGGGAGTTAAGCATAGAGCCCATAATGGATTAAGGCTTTTTGGTTTGGGCTTCATTAATTTATGAGCAAGTAGGCCCATATTATGTAGCCCAGCCAAGCCCACTGAACGATGCTAGTTCTCTTTTTCTTTCTTTGGTTAGTTAGTGTAAAAGTTGCTGCACAATTAAGATAGAAGGAAAAGAAAATTACACATAAAGCTTGAAATATATATAATTAATGTCGTTTTTATAAAGTAGATTATGTATTTAATCTTTTATATTGTAAATATAAGGAAAAAATAAATGTCTTTGAATAGCCAACAAAAAAAACCGTAATAATTGAGAAGCCATGAGAGTTTGGGATTCTCCTCTCCCTTCCTCATTTGCATAGGGTGGATACATTTTTTTTTAAATTTTATTTTGTTTGTATCTCACTTTATAATAAGCTTATAATCACCCTCTCAGTTTTGTATGTAATTGTATTATTAATTAAATGATCCGTATTCAGACGAAACACGTAATATAATATATAATTTTTCTACCGAATAATTTAAGTGAAATGAAAGCTAAATAACTTAATCTTGTTGGTATGGCCCATATATCCGTAACTCAAAGAACAAAAAGAAAGAAAGTTGGAAAAAAAACAAAACAAATTGAACGAGCTTATAATAAAATAATAATATAATATACACACAGGAAAAAAAAATGTATTTATATTAAATCATGAATTCCATTTTTTTTTATCAGACTATCATGAATATAAATTATGAAATTTCTAACCTCTAAATTTATATCAAATTTATCAAAATGTAGCCTTGAATTCATTTTTTTTTATTTTTTTTATTTTTTTTATTTTGTGGGCTTGAATGAGAGAGAAGTAGGCGTTGCTTTTATGGGTTTAGTGTTGTGAGGAGGGAGGGGGGCCATGGCCATGGATATGCAAAGCCAAGTTGAGAGGAAGGAAGGGTGTTGAGTTGAACTTGTACATGTGCAACCATGTGCGTTCCGTTCCCACCATAGTCAAACTAATTAACTACCTCACCTCAGTCTTTCTATCCGATTGTTTTCTATTTTTTTCTATCGTATATTTAATGGTCAAAATTATTTAACGTAAATATATGTTTTAATAGTTCTATCGGAAGCAACTTTCATCATTGAATATTTTATACTATTTAATAGCGAAAAAAACAATCATATATCAAAATCTTATCAATCAAACACTATTTAACATGACATGTGGCTAGCTACTTAGCCGCCTCTTAATCACCACACTATCAACCCCCGTTGTACCTATCATTCACAGCTTTTAAGGATGGATATTTCCTTTTTAAAGTGCAAAATGTTGTTACACTTTATAAAAGGAAGTATATTCACTTTTTAGTAGTAGTATTTAATAAACTATAAGGAGAGTTTAACTCATTACCTATTAGTACTAAGTTCCCAAATCCATTTGTTATTGATCCAATTCATCTTGTGTGTTTGTTTGGTTTTTGCTAAATAAGTAATTAAAATAACTACAAATAAATCCTATCACTTTGCCTAATAATTTTCCCATATAACACCTAATTACGCAAGGCTTGACAATTGAGATGCGAAGCCCTCCAGAAGATGCATTGCATGTAGCTTATACTAATTAAGGTTTATGTGACTAGTTTTCTTTTAAGGACTATAATTAGATTGCATCGTCTTCAACCTTCAATATCATGTCATCATCAATTACAACTAATAATATCCCAAAATATTCAATCATCATTCAATAAATTTCCACTAAAATATGTACATGTGCATTAAACGTAATAAAGCACTGCCAATTAAGGAAAATCTCTAATAATTACTCACTTGAGTACTATTGGGGCGACCTGCTGTGAATAAAATAAACCATTTTACAAAAGAAATACGTAATATACGCAATTCTAATAATCTTAACAAATTAATTAATTAAAATCAATTATATATAGTATGCAAGACAAAATGATCAGAAGTCTCTTTCGGTATGCCAGGGAAGAGACTCAATTAGAATTTGTTTTCTTCTCCAATTTGGTGGCAAAAGGAATCGAAAGAGTACCAGTACATAATGTTTTTATTTTATTTTCATTTTGATGGCAAAAAGGGACCAAAGAATGTGGCATTGAAATACAAGTGCCTGGCTAAAATACTTCATGCTGCTAGTAATGTGGCAAAGAAATTATTGGAAAGTGATGGATCGGAAACATACACTATGATGTAAAATTACTTAAGTAACTAATTAATCACCCTTTGATTGACATTAATCACACCCATATCTCTGTTTTTTAATCAATCATGATCTTAATTAACGATCCACGACGACAGTTGCATAAATATTTTGTGTACGTGTACACTGTATAGCTAATGAATGGTCATGATCAATGAGGTGTCAAGCCACATGCATAGTATGGGTTGTAGGGTGCAACGGCTCGTAGTGGTTGATGGATGAATCTGAAGGGCCCCAATTTAATCATGCCATCATGCCCTCCAAATAAACTTCCAACAGAAATAAATAAAAATCAATTGAACCATGCATTTTTTTTCTTAATTATTGTTATCACCAATTTTTTTTTTAATATTATTATCTTTGTTATTACCAACTTTAATATAGCTTTGGATATATTTGTTTATTTATTTACATGCATCAAACATAATTGGTTGTTTTATTTATTTATAGATCACATCTACTTTTAGTTTAAATTTCGAGTTCGAGTATATTAATGATAACAGATTATACTAATCAATAATTATATAGGTATATTTTTGGGATCTAGTAATACTCGAACAATAACTCGACGATAAAAGAATAAATAAGTAGTTTCATAGTTTCAATTATAGTATGTATCCCAACTACAAATTAAAAAAGATACTAGGCAAACTATGTGAGTGGTGGCCACCAATTAGGCGACAACAGGCACAAGTGAGCGGCAAATTAGACTCCTTTTTCTGATAACTCAGTCGCAAAACGTCATGGGTGGCCAATATCAAATGGGCCACAACAGCGTTTAGCTAAGTGGCCCGTCTACCAGTACATGCCCTGACCCGCTTCTGATAATTTTTTTTTTTTTAACTTCTTTTTAAAAAAATTAATTAATTTTGATGGGGCCTTCTCGATCAATCACGATCCGATTCACGACTTGAAAATTGAAATTCAACTTTAAGAGCATGGAGCTGATGTTCTTGTAACTTCTGAACTCGACAGTATCATAGATATTATATATATTAGGAAGGCCGTGCAAATATTTGTGATTTTTCTTTTCTATCAATCAAGAATTTAAGAGGAGCTTAGCGGGAAAAAAATTAAGATGATTGTAGCTGGGCTGCCCGGATGACAGAATACTTGGCCGACGAGTTAAATACGTGACGAGTATTGTAATTGATAGAGTGAACTTGCTCTCATAATCTACCGATCAATTCCAATCTCGTATTGTTTCGATTAAAATAAGAAAAAAAGAATTTAAGAGAATTGATTTTGGCGGAGATTTTGAGTGGGTTTCCAATCTCGTATCATTTCGATTAAAATAAAATAAAAAAGAATTTAAGAGGATTGATTTTGGCGGAGATTTTGAGTGGGTTATTGGGTTGACCCAAATCACTTAAATAAACAATTTCTGCAAAATTTAAAGGTTTAAAAAAGAAGAATATATATTGCAAGTTTGCAACAACCTGTTCATAAATCTTGAAAGACAAGGCACGTGAGTTCTTGCCACTTTTTGTTCGTCCCACTAGTTGCGGAGCAAAATTATTAGCTCCACATATATACATATATATCCATCGAGCTAGCTAGCCACATGTAAGATTATAATTTCTATGCGCGTACGCTTGTTAATAATAGTAACAGGAAGAACATGTATCGATTATGTAACACGTTGATGAATTAATGCACATGTAGTACTGTATAAATGCAAGCTTGCATAGTTGCATAGCATCCGCCATTACATACGAGTGATTGGTTTGAGTAGTTCGACGATCTTACCTTTAGTTAGAGGTTGTTAGTTCGATCTAAAACTTTAATCTTTTGAAGTGGAGAACCGATCGGGTATCGAGCCCGTAAAAAATAATTATAATTACAAATTAACACCAAATAATAAAATAAATTGTAAATAGTGGTAAGAGGTTTAATCCCCAAAAGATAAATTTTGGTATTTCTTTGTGACCAATGAAACAATAGTTAAGTAAATATGGGGAGTGTTTTTGGTTTAAGAAATTGTTAAGAAAATAACAATTGAAACAATGCAATTTAAAGTGGAACAAATTTAGTTTAAGAGCTTCTGGATCGGTTGAAGAATTAAGAAAAAATGGGACAGAAAATAGGGCTCAATTGTAAAACAAGCTAGCGTGACATTTGATACGATTGTTGGATTGAGGTGGAATTTGACAGGCAAACGGACCGCTAAAAAAAGAGGATAATTTAATCTTAGCCTTCGATTTACCGTCAAGGATTGATTTCGAGACCCGAATTACCCAAATTCAGCCCCGAAATGCCCCGAAACGCCGGACGTAATTAATTAACATCTGCTATTTTCGAAATTGAGGGTATTAATTAAACTTCTCTTTCTATTGTTTTGGGGTTTATAACATATATAATTATACTTTATATATCTTTGGATGATACATATTTTTTATACTTTTCTCATGCATCTTTAATAAACCGATCTAATGCGAATATAATTAGTTCCGGCGTGAGATAAAAAGTGAAGTAGTTAATGGTAAGTAATTATGGGTCATGATCATGGGTAGGTCACATGGAATGGGGTTTAAAATGTCCTGATCACGGGAAATTCAATTGGGGCTACCTATCTCGTGAACCCCTGGATGTTTCTGAGAGAAGGGTAGGGGACCCTTAGCTCAAAGAAGCTAACACCTTCTGCTTGCACACAATCCTTTTTTTTCACACATCCATATCCTGTTTTTGTGTAATTCAATAGCAGCTGACCCTTTTGCCATTACTGGATAATGGTGCATATGTCACCCTCCAGTCCTCCTTTTTTTTCCCTTCCTTTAATTCTCATATGGGTTTGTCTTTTAAAAAAGTACGTAAAAACCCTCTTCAATGCTCTTTTTTTCCTTTATTTTTTTTATATTAATTCCTCTCTCAATGTTAATATTAAGTTGTAATAAATTAAATATTAATTTGCAGAAATGAATTATCTCGTTAAAGTATATATACTTTTATGTTTTTTTTTTTTAACTTACCCACATTTTTCTATATTATATGTATATATAGCTAGGTAGCCCTCAAGGACATAAGATTGTGTTAATAGATTTGATGTGCATGCTAAAAAATGCACCGGCAGTGGAGGGCTGATTTAGATTTAGCATGTTAGTACGCCCAGTTGGGAGAAGGGAACGTGCTCGGTTCCACTCATTACATATATAGAAAAAGAAAAAGAAAATGACAACGAATATAATTTGCGTGAAATTTTAAGGAGATTATTTAATAATTAAGTTTTGGTATCAAAGTTTAACTAGAATACTGAGTACCAACGACCGAAGGTTCGATTCTTATATATTGAAAAATTATCCAAAACACTTTATATTTTAATAGGTCAAACTAGTGTGAAAAAGATTACATTTGAGGCTCAAAACCTAGGAAAAATTAATTAGAGTAGTTGATTGATTTATAATTAATTAAGGAAAATATTCATGTGAAATTTATAATTAAATTTAACCAAATTATGTAAATTTGTTTAAGTAGGCGAGTTTGAGAAAAAGCAGAAAGGAATAGTAGAGTGATTGAGGAGGAAGAGAGGTACTTTTAGGTAGGAAACTAAAAAATAATGAAATAAAGAAGGAAGGAAATAGGAATTAAACTATTGATTATCCAATTTACTTGGGATATCAACAATTAACAAATATCGTTTAAGTAGTGATGTAACGTTAAATTAATTATATTGTATCACTAATTAATCATTACATCTATTAAATAATATAAATTTTATAATCGTACAACTCAAATAACGATATTATAAACACATCATTATAAAATTTCTTGAATTTTAAAAATCTTCGAATCCACGACACTAATATGATATAAATTTCACGGTATGAACACGAATTAGTTGAGCCTGAAAATAAATCTGAATACTAATTAATGTGTGGAAAAAAATACAATCGGTGTGCAATCGGCAATGGATGTCTCCATTTGGGCCCCTGATGGCTGCTGATACACTTAATTAATTAATATATAATTAATTTAATCTGATGTTCTTCTGACATTGAAAAGAAATCTGATCTTCTGATGCAAAATGCAAAGTTTGAAACGTGCACGTTCGACGCAAATAAAAAATATTTGAAGATTTGTCACTAATATCCAAAATTAATGTACAAGTTTTTTCTAATCATACGTGATGGGTTTTCAAATTTAGCATGTCTCCTTCGTTGTTGTTATGCATATTTTCTTAAAATGTTATAAATTGCTAGTTGACTTTCATCTCATGATGACATGATTAGTGAATAAGTCAGCATAAAATTGGTGATTTAGGTGTCATTTTACTGTTTAATTTTAAAGCTAATTAAGCTAGTAGAGTGTGTTGTGTTTTGATTAAGGTGTGATTATTCACTTAAATGAAAAATGAAAAATGAAAAGAGACACGTACGCCTTTAGAATTATAGGGCTAGTTACTTGCTTGCATTAAAAGATTGGAGATATATTTTGCCTTTCTCTTATATAGTACTCCCTCCGTTTTTTATTAACTGACTTTCTGAAACAGTAAAAATCTGTTTCACTATGATCTTTGATCTTATTTTATTTCATATTGTTTCATTTTTTTCCCTAATTTTCACTCAAATTAAAACTTCATCATTAAATTGGGTTGATACATAATTTTTTTTTTGTCATTTACACAAAAT
>NBIL01141347.1:0-10717 GCA_002752925.1 Viola pubescens var. scabriuscula
ATAATATCATCAGTTATTAATTCTAGATAAAGTAGGGATTACCTCCCTGATTTAAGGGATTTGGAGCTGATTTTTCATCTGATGATCATCGTGGTCATTTTGGACGCTAAGTCATTCTGACTGTAAGATATTTTGATTATTAGGCCGTTCTAATGGTAAATTGTTCTGATTAGTAGGTCGTCTTGAATGATTTGTTAGTTTACTTTTAACGTTCTCTTTATCAAGATCAAGTAGGATGAGATTCAAGTTTGAAAATGAATTATCAGGTAAATAAGTAAATAGGATCGTTCATATAAGGTTATCAATATGAGTGATTTAATTGCATAGAATTCCACTCAATGCATCATTTTCCTGATCATAAATTCAACCAAACCTCACTCGTTATAAGTGATGATTTTTTAAAATATTATTATATTTTTTCTTTTCAATATTATAGAGAAGAGAATTAGAACAGATCATAAGTCACGTTGAAAGTTGTTGGACGCTCTAGTCCGTCATAATTTTTCCCCGAGAACTAACAACGACATTAAATTAAGGCGATTTTTAGTGTAACTACTTTAAAGTATATCAGATTATGGAGTTATAACCACACCCAATCAATGTTTTTCTCTTTCTCTGTGTAGAAAACACTGCCGTTTATGGAGAATATAAACCAATCAATTAGTCTGCTTAATTTGTGGTTTGAACTTTTAGAACCAAGCCTTAGTTCCGGGAGAAAGAATGTGATTATAGTTACAAAAATAACTATAAAAATTCGGAAGTGTGAGTGCTGTGCACTGACCAAGAGAGTTTGTTCAAATTGACCTCGTGAACTTTGGTAAACCCCCACACCAAATCAATTGTGGACAGGTGTCCTCGTACCACATTCTTTTTCCAAAAAGGCGGAGAGGGACGGATGGCTCTAGTTGAAGCTCGAAGCTGAGGCTTACTTTAGCCATCAAACTACAGTAGTATTGGCATCGGAAGGAGGAAGGACAAGTTGCACAAGGAAACGCACATGGGGTGTGGAACCAATGCCATTTACACGTGTCGTTACCCCCTCAAACGGAATTGCCAAGGAAGGACCACACTTCACTTTTATCCACTCGCGCGTGTTAACCTTTTAACTTTTCAACATACGTTGACAGTTTAAGATGCAGCCATCCCCCGTTCGCCCGTTCCCCACCAATGGCAATGGTCTACTGCTCTTCTTTCTTTTCTTTTCTTTTCTTTTCTTTTCTTTTTAACTTACAGTGTAATTTGGAGGAGAAAAAGTAAAAAGACATTGCCCTTAATTTCGCCAAATTATTATGTTTGGAAAGACATTGCCCTTAAAGCTAATGGGTCCTTTTATTTTTCGAACAAAAATTATTTACACATCTCAATCTTACTAAACATTTCTCATTAAAGGAAAAAGAGATAAGATAAATACAACATTTTGATCAACATTTCTTATATATTGTAATAATTTTGTTACCTAAGAGATGACTTACGAGAGATAAATGTAGGGTTAAAAATCTCCAACGATCAAGTTAATTGAGAGAAAATATGTGTATAAGAGTGACTAGGGTTTAGTATTGCATGAGTACTTTAGATGCATATGTATTGTATTTATAGTGGAGGTTAGATCCTTAAATTAATGAAGAATAATTCTTGTCATAATTTAGAAGTCGTATATGAGTAGCAGTATAAGAAGTAGTGTACCAACGAGAGCATAATTGGCTCAAATATCGTTTCCTGTAATAGCGGAGAGATAATTATATTTTCTTTAATAAAGTAGTAAGTCATTCAACAAGTAAACCACTGTGCATTGCAAAGTTCGTTCCACTTAAGGTCATTCTCTTTATCAGGATCTTAGCCTGACGAGATTTGATACCCTACAAGTGGAACTGTCGATCGCACATATCTTGTCCGTTCTAGAAAAGGTTATCAGGATGTCCAACCCAAAAAGAAGTCTGAGAACTATCTGTTTAAAGACTTAAGAGTCGTTCTACTCAAGGTTTTTGGCTTCTCTTTGAAACCTCGCGTGTTCTCAAGGCACAATGATTATGTCAGGAAATATGCCTTAAAGAAGGCTACTCGATTGTTGAAGGCGTGACACGTGGCACCACTTTCTTGAGTTTTAGAGCGTATGTGAATACTAAATGCTTGGCTATGCGTTTGGGACATTTACCCATTCTTTATTTCATATTTCTCTTAGCAAAATTAAAAACAAAAAACTTCCTCTCTAAAAACTGAGTTGCTCGCCGCTTTCATATACTTTTGTTAAATTCGAATCGTGTCCTTCTACATCGCACCGGGATTCTCTCGCGCAGTGATCCTTTGTAAGTGTCGCCGACAAATCTCTCGCTCAGTGACTACGTTTTCGTTCAAGGCGAGTACCCATTTCTCTTTTTCTGTAACGATTTGTTTTAGTTTTTTGTTTTGAAATATGTGTGGAGAGAGAGTGGTGGATGTGTGTGAAAACCGGCTGAGATTGATGAAGGTGTGGGGTCAAGTAATGCCGTGGTGGATGAAAACTCCGTGATTCATTCGTCGAATCTAGCAGCGCTGGTTGAGAGGGAGAGGTGACATAAGATCTGGGTTATGACAAGGATTCCAATCACGACCCTATGTACTCTGGTGAAGATGGCGACGACAATGGTGATGAAGAGGAGGACGGTGGTGGAGATGTGAACGGTGATGAGGAGAACAACAACACGGCTGACGAAAAAGAGGACGCCAAAGAGGCTGAGGAGGACAAGAAGATGAATATTAATCAAGATAAACTATCGTCTAACCTGAAGACCTATAGAGAAACGATGAAGGCTATCAACATGTCTTTTAAGAAAAGGGAACAATGTTTTCCCCCAAGAATATAAAATGCGCTAGCCGAAAGAAGGGGAACTATTACACTTCGATTTTCCCGGGGATAATAGATTGTTCATGGTATACATGTGAATGTTAGAGCATGGTCTTGTTTTCCCTCTTCACAACGCGTTAGTTAGGATTTTGGACGAGTTTTCCCTCGCTCCTGTGTAGAGAATGCCAAATGGTTGGGCATTCTAGGGAGCCGTTCTCGAGCTATGTAAGATTATTTGAGAACGATTTTCCTCAGATAGTGGGGCTCTAGAAAACGTATTGACTACCTTAGAAGACCCTCTAGTGGATGTATTCCAGTATTTTCTGAGGATGAAGAGGTTCACAAACGGCCATTACAACTTCTTCGTTCATCCGAACTTGGCATTTTCTAGATTTTTTGGAAATCTTCAAACGTCTATCCATAGATGGAAGAATCGTTACTGTATGGTGACCGTTCCGGGAGACTTTAAATTATGCAATTCTTGGTATACCGTAGGTAGGAGTTCCTCTTGGAGCCGAGTTAGTGTTGATCATCTGGACGGTTTGCAGCTAGAAGAGTTCGTTCTTAGAGCATGCAGGGTTGTTGAAAATTACATTTAACAGAAAAATCTCATCCCATTCTTCTCTCTGTCTTCTAGCTCGCTGCTTCCTGTACTGAGTTTCTTTTTGGTTATCTCTGGATTATACGGAAGTATTGGCGAATTAGAGGACCTGGCCATAAAACAAAAGAATTAATATTAGTACCGATGAAATCCCCGGCAACGGCGCCAAAATTTGATGGTTGCCGAAATCGTCAAAATTAAAATAATACAATCTACCATGCAATAGTTAATTAAAACTGTAGCAAGTGGCAAAAGGATCGCTCCCTGACCAATAATGGGGGGGGTTGTTTCAAATAAAATAATAAAATAAGCGAAACAGAACAGTAAACAAGAAAGTGTTTTGTGAAACTCAATGATGAAATAATTCTCAGTAAAGACTCAATCTAGACCATGATTCATACGAGTTGATCATCGATGCAATAATATTCAAAACCAATTTCATAGGAAGGCTATAGAAATCAGAGACACTCTAAACTTTCTACTCTCCTCCTACTCAAGATTTCCAAAGAGACACTCTATTGAAAACCCCTAACCTCCTTAACAACACCAAGAGACACTCTAAAGGACTTAATTAAGTGATTGATAAAACTAGGGAGAGACCTTTCCTAGACCTGGGAGAGAGACACTCTACTCTTATAAATCTGATTTTACTCTTTTTCTAATTGACTCGCAAGCCAATTAGTCGCTTGCGTATTCCTATTAACAATATAGCATCCAAAGTCTCTAAGAAAAGCTGTAATCATTCAAATTGGAGCCTAAAGTGATCAAGCTTAAATCAAACATGAATGAATTGACATTTAACCAAAAAGAGTAAAAATACAAAATTGATTTTTATGAAAAACGATTTGATCTCACAACTGATAAATCATGGCCCTAGAGTCTTTACCAAGAATAAGAGATTTAGCCTACAACACACATAATGAAATCAAAGAAATAATTATGCATGAATTAATTGAAAGCTTGAAAAATAATATTTTGGAGAAAAAAACAATGACAGATATTATGAGAGGAAGAAGAGAAAGAGCTTTTGTTGCGTTCCTCCCTCCTAAATACCAATCCTAATCAAAATAAAATCCTAGGAGATTGGATCAAAATCCAATTCAAATTTATCTTTATCTCCTAAATTAATTCAAAGGTAATTAGAGTTTAAATGGGAAAATAATTTCTTCTTTGGAAGATCTTCTAGAAGCGCTGCATAAGACGCGCGTCTTCTTCTTGTCAATCTCCGCATGTGACTTGGGCTCACAATCCTTCAAGGCCCAGCAGCAGCTCACAGAACCAATTCTTTCTTAAGCCCAAGCTAAAATTTATTTGGCTCTTGGACAACAACTGCCAATCTTTGAATAGTCCACCATCTCTATCTCTTTCATGGCTTTTTCTCTCATTTTCTCTCAATCCATCTTTGCACCAAGTAATCTGCAAAAAAGAGTGGAAATAGCCACAATATCAGTATCATCATCCCAAAATAGTAGAAAAATAGGATGAATAATAAGACAATTTAGCGCTCAATGAATGGCCTTCTTCAAATAGCTTGACTAGAGTCCAAACTAAATTTCTGTACTGACCTGTACTATGTCCGTGTCCTTTGTGAAATTTGCAATAGTATTGTGGGGCTAGACCCTCGTTCTATTTTTTTGGAGGATAGGTGATAGGTATTCCTTTTCATTCGACAAATGCTAGTACTTATTCTCTGAACCTAAGGAGATGTATTCCTTTGGCTCGGAAAGGTTCTCTAGTGTGCTTGATCTAAGGATCCTTGGTTCCGTGTGGGATGAGAGCTTTAGGACAACAAATTTTGTCTTTTTCGTCCTCCATGGTCACATACTTATTCAACCTCATGCGGAATTCCCCCATGGTTGTGGTGGGTTTTCCAGCGAGGAAGTAGATCAGCCGCTCATGGTCACAATCCTTTTTCATGGCTTGGATAGTTATCTCGAGATTGAGGTTTGGGATCTCTAAGACCTCAATATTGAAGCGATCAACATATTGTCTTAAAGTCTCGTTTCGATTTCTAGTCATGGTGAACAAAGAGGCAGAGTTCTTGGCTATAGGAACGAACGGCATACCTATCACCTATCCTCCCGAACTACAGAATGAAGGTCCAGCCCGTAGCACTACTGCAAATTTCACAAAGGACACGGTCACAGTACAAGCCATTGTAGAAAATTTAGCATGGACTTTAGTCAAACTTTTTGAAGAAGGCCATCTAGGAGAAGGGAGAAAGAAACGAGTAGAACAAAAGTCCAACAATCGAGAGCACAAGTCCTACAAGCGAGATGATTCTGATGGGAATTGACAGGACGATGTGGTTCTTACACTAATAATGCGGGGAACAACCGCAACAACAATAATCATTATGATTATTGTCAAAACAATCAAGGTTACAGGCAGAACAGATGGGGAGAAAAAATACTAATCAAGAACCAATTGTTGCCCTAGTAGAAATGGGCATGCATTTGGACTTTGTAGATATTTAATTAATAAAATTATCTCTTGTGGATGTAGCCATCATTAGCCGAACCACGTCAAAAAATCATGTGTTGTTTCTCTCACATTGCTACTCTTAAACGGCTTTGTAAAGCATCGATTATCTTAAAAATCTTTTTTAAGCTTTGCTATTCTTGAACGGCTTTGTTAAGCCTCGATTATATTAAAATGTTTTTTTTAAGCTTTCGCTACTCTCAAACGGCTTTGTCAAGCCTCTATTTTCCCAAAAAGCTTGCTATTCTTGAACGGCTTTGTTAAGCCTCGATTATCTTAAAAATATTTTTTAAGCTTTTCTATTCTTAAACGCTTTGTAAAGCCTCAATTATATTAAAAGAGTTTTTTTAAGCTTTTGCTACAATCAAACGGCTTTGTAAAGCCTCATCTATATTAAAATGCAAATAAAAATTTAGTCAAAAGCACAAGTACTAAAAGGATGGAATATATCTTACAACATTCAATAAAAAAGTTTTTACAAACAAAAATGCCATATCTGTTTCACATCAAACATACAAATAACAATGTTTTCAACACAACAAAAATTCAAGACTGTAGCTGCTCCACGATAGGAGGCAATCCTTTTTGTACAGGTAAGGATTCAACAGAAATAACGGGCTCTATTAGTGGCTCGTCAAAACATTTAGCCATCGCCGCTTCAAATTCACGGTTGTTATAGTCCGTATGCATGAAACCTTCACGATTAACTACCTTGGTAGCATATTAGGGGCACACAGTTAAGGCTTTGGTCATAACATCATCATGCCTTTCTTCTAAAGCCTCAACCATGTCTAAACGAGCTTTCTCTGCACACTCCAATTGTTGTTCCACCTCTACATGTCCCTTTTCCACTGCCATTGTAGGGTTTTCCAGCTCTGCCAGCTTCTCAACAAACTCCGCCATCATACAAGTCCTCTCATCTTCACCCGAAGTCACCTGTTTCTCCAGCTCTGTTATTCGTTCATCCCTATACTTGATTAGCGCCTCCATTTCCGCACGATAAGAGTTCAAGACGTTCACGGACTCCAGCTCGATCCAATGGCGAAGCCGTCTCTTTAAGGCAAAACCTCGGAGTCTCTCCTTTTGCATCATGTCTAGAACTTCAGGCAAGTTATCTTCAACACACTGGATTCGTCAATAGAGAGATGATTCAGTTTTGAAGCGAGCTCTAATACATATAGCTTAGAGGAAGTTAGTTTTTCAATACCATAGCTTTTTGCCACCGTCCCATGCAGGCCCCTCAAGTCAGCCACTCCAATCTCCGGATTAGAACGGTTAACTGACAAGAAAGGCATGTCCAAATGATTCCTCTTACACTTCCACTCCACAACAGAACAGAACTAGAACACTTCTTACTCCGCGGAGTAATCCGTAGAGCCTTTTAATGAGGAACGAAATCCGACCCTGTGGAAATAGAGGGTGTTCCACTAGGCATTGTCGTATCAGAGTGAGCCATAAATGACATGGCAAGAATAGCTTCAGGATGGCTGGCCACCT
Organism: Viola pubescens var. scabriuscula; assembly: GCA_002752925.1. Lineage (NCBI taxonomy): Eukaryota > Viridiplantae > Streptophyta > Magnoliopsida > Malpighiales > Violaceae > Viola > Viola pubescens. The sequence continues at coordinate 7,401 of NBIL01141347.1, forward strand.
TCATGTCGGTCCTTACTCTCTTTGAGGGTGGTTCATCTCATTCCTCACTCACTGTAATTATAGTAATTTCTCCTTCTACAGGCATCTATGGCACAACTACAGTTGTCTCACTCGCACCCGCCTCATTGTTAAGAGGAACGCCCACAACGGAACCAGTCTCAATCGCTCTTCGCCTTCGTTCTGCTTCTTGAGCCTCCATGACAGCCTCCATAGCCTTCCGTTTAGCCTCATGTCCTATCGCACCTTAATAATCAAATTCGTCATAAGATAGTTCATCTGATGACTCTAACAAACACTCAAGGACACTATGAAAGGCTATGGACACATGTTTTATGGTGGCATTCCTATCATTCATAGTGCAAAATAAATACTCTTAACGACTATCCTCTAAAGACTCACTAGATGGTTTGGGCTGCCGGAAAAGGGTCAGTCGAATGGCTACTCCCCACAGAATGGGAGACCAGTTTTTTCTTAGGTTGTTGTGATTGAACAGGCTTGGCAACGGTCTTCATCTTTTTCTTGCCTTTTGTAGCCTTGTCTTGAACTGTTTTGACCGCACCATATTTTTCCGCTTCTAAACGTCTAAGCACCTTAGTCTAAGGAGCGAGGGGATGTTCAACGCACCTTGTTCATCACAAAAAAAGAAGAAGTTAGCATCAAATCATTAAGAACGGGATCCACCATAGCACAAAATAGAAATTTACATTTAACAGAAAAGTCCCATCCCATCCTCCGAGCCAACATGACTACATCAAAATGGGCGGCTATGTTACTCTCCACGATTCGGTATGCCCTAAGAATGGACTCCTCAAGTCGAAGACCGTCTGAATGCTCAACACTAGCCCAGCTCCACGAGGATATCCTACAGACGGTATTCCATGAATTGCAGAATTCCAATTCTTCTGGAACTGTCACCACATAGTAACGGTTTTTCCAACCATGGATAGACGTTTGAAGATTTCCAAAAAATCATAAAATGCCAAGTTCGGACGAACGAAGAAGTTGTAATGACCATTCGTGAACCTCTTCATCCTTATAAAATACCATAATATATCCACCGGAGGGTCTTCTAGGGCATTCAAAACATTCTCTAGAACGAGGCTACCTGCGGAAAAACATTTATGAGTAATTTTACACAACTCGAGAACGACAACCCATTCGGCATTATCTGTACAAGTGCAAGGGAGAACTCGTCCAAGATCCTAACAAACGCAGGGTTTAAGGGGAAAGCCACTTCATGTTTCAACATCCATAGGTACACCATGAATGACCTATTGTCACTAGGAAAGCCATGATGTAGCAGTTCACCTTCATATGGCTCNCCACTCGATATTCTTGAGGGAAGACATCGTTCCCTTGTTTTAAAAATACGTTGATAACTCTCATCATTTCTCTATATGTTCTCAAGTTAGACGGTGGTGTGTCTTGATTAATGTTCATCTTCTTATCTTCCTTCGCCTATTTGGCGTCTTCCTCTTGTCCGTAGTGTTACCGTTCTTCTCCTCATTATGGTTCTCCTCATCATCGGTCTTCGTTCTCTCATCATCTTCCTCGTCATAACTATTTTCGCCAGAATCTAACAACGCATTGTTGGAATCCCCATCGTATCCTGGATCTGATGTAACTTCGTCCATTTCGGTCAGTATTTCTAGATCCACGGGGTGAATAAATGAATGAGAATTTATGACGGCTCTACTCGACCCCACAGCTTCACTAGACCGTCGTAGCATATCGCTCAACCCTTCAAACTCTTCTCTAGCCATGGTTTGACAAACAAAAAAAACAAAAAAAGAGGAAATCTAATCCTACAGTGAGAGAGAGGAGAGATACTCGCCTGAAAGATCACCATCGTTGCGAAGCTTTAAAATTCGCTGGAGATGATGCGTCGACAAAATCCTGAGAATATGTAGGCAAACACGGCAAACCCCACTGATAACCCATGAGCAGATTGCTTTTTGTGAGAGGGAGTTTTTTCTGTTCTTTGCTATGCGAAAGTGAGGAAGTAAGAAGAATGCTGGAAATTTATATATTATAGGCTCTAATGAAGGGCAAACGTTTGGTCTTCGCAAGTATTGAAAGACTCAAGAGAAAGGAGCCACGTGTCACGCTGTCAATAACCTAGCCGTTTGCATAAAGTATATTCTCTGACATAAATCATCACACCTTAGAAACATGCAAAACTTCGAAGAGATGCTGAAAAACCCTAGGTAGAACAACTCCCAGTCTTCAAACAGACAGTTCTCAGACTTCTTTCTAGGTTGGACATCCTGATAACCTTCTACGGAACGTCCTCTGCAGTTACACGCAAAGGTTTCACTCTTAAGGTATATAATCTTACTAGGCTAAGATCCTAATACAGAGAATGGCCTTGAGTGGAACGTACATTAAGGTTTTGGTAAAAAGAACGGCCATACGTAGAACGTACTCTACCAAATACGCATAGGTGAACACTATAATTCTCAATGTAGTTGTCGAACGACTTTCGAGAATTATTAAGGAAAAAAACTATTTCCCTCCGTTATTGCAGGAAACGATGTATAAGGTAATTACACTCCTATTGGTACATGACATCTTATACTCCTACTCATATTCGACTTCTAAATTATGATAAGAATCATCTTTCCTTAAAAGACTTGATCTCTACTATAAATACAACATATATGGACCTAAAGTGTGCAAAATAAAAACCCTAGCCACCCTTATACAAATATTTTCTCTCAATTAATTTGATAGTCGGAGTGTTTACGTCGAAACAACCCTCAATACTTTATAGGTACATCGACGTCAAGATCAACCCTACATTTATCTCTCATGAACAATCTCCTAGGTAACAAAGTTATTACTTACAAATGACAAAGATTCACTCCCTAGCTAGCTAGCTAGAACCATTAAATATCTTTCCCCTTTGACCGACAAACATCAATAATCTTTTAGTCGGAAAAAAAAATGAAGTGAACGCAAAAGGATTGATTTTTTTTTTTTTTGCAAATTGGGGAGTATCGATCGGTCTATATGATTCCACCCAAGTCTTGATCTGAGGACCGGTTAGAGGTTTTCTAAATAAGTGGTTAATAAATATTTTCTCTTGTAAGCCTATAAAAGACATTTCTAGTGAGTGATATTAATAAAGTTATTGAGTTCAATCCAAACTCTCTCGCCTTTCATCACTTCTTTGTATTGATTGGGTTTGATTCGAACATGGTAGCTGCTTAGAAGAAAGGTAAGATTTTAATTTATTGCCATCCAATAAAATTGTGCCATGCATAGTCTATAATTAAACTTTCTTTTACCAATAGAAGGGGTTCTCTAGAGATTTG
>NBIL01141384.1:0-26804 GCA_002752925.1 Viola pubescens var. scabriuscula
ATACCTATTGGTATTTTTGCGGTTTCTAAGAGATTGCAGTTTCTGTGGCAAAAGTATGATTCTGAATTAAAAACACTTAACTTTGATTGGAAATGGGTTAAGGTTCTAGGCCCAATGGGTTAAGGTTCGAATTCTAAGCCTAACCATGTAATTGGAAAATTTTCCGTCTCCATTATATGACCCGTTTTCAATAGTCCTTTCTTTTATATTCTTCTTCTATGTTCCTTTGTTTTTTTTCTTCAATTAACTATATAAGCAATTCATCACTAATTCTATAAGTTTCCTTTAAAATATTTTCATTTTTGTTTACAAAATCTACTTTCCATAAAAAAATTAGTACAAAATAAGAGATGATAATAAATGAGAGATCAACACGTGATTAGCGTAAATGATCTTTCGCATCCTCATCTCTTAAGAAAAAAAAGTCAGGCATTCAATATTATACTGTATATAGAAAACAAAAACATTATGCACAAATAATTTTGTGCATTATGAAGCTACTAAAATTGGATTAGTGGTAAGAAGTTAAGGAGGATTTTAAAAGGTAAAAAATACTATATTTTTAATAAATTAAATTCAATCTGATAAGACTCCCGAGTCGTCACATTTATAATTATTAATTTATAAATTACTAAATAAACTAAATTTGATTGGATTTTTTTTAGTGGCTCATTTAGAAAATAAATAAGGGAGGAATTAGGTTCAAGCCTGATACAAGCATCATCAAGCACAACTCTTTCTAGGCATGAGCCATACCAAATTTGACTTGCAAATCACTAGAACCATTCTTGAGCGTAGCTAGGTCCAAACGTTCAAACTCATTTATAAGTTTCGTAGTGAGCCAAACCTTCAAAGCTCGGTTCGATTGGGTTCATGAATTAGCTTTAGTAAATTCAAGAATTCTTCCGGTTCATACCCAAGAAATCATAGTTCACTATTACTACCAAGTCAGTTTGATTATCTTAACCAATATTTAATTAAGGTTAACGAGTCAAAACTTAATTAGACTTGTGTAGCAAATAAATAAGTAAAGGTTAAAGTCGAGTTTTCAAGCCATAAGAAAAATAAACGAGTCAAGACTAAACTCTATCATTTAAGCTCATCAAGAGTCACGAATTTTAAATCCTTTTAGATTTTAACGTAGGAAGGTTAAACTCATCAATATTCGACTTCATTTATTTACAGTCTTAAAAAGATGATACAAGACACGAGAAAGCTCAACCAAATCTATTTGCAGTGCAATTAAAAAACAAAATGTTCCCATATCACTAGAAAAAAAAAAGAGACAAGATTTTTGCTTCGGACATTCTTTAAAAAAAAAATAGAACATAATTTGTCTAGTTCATTATTTGCCAATTTTTACACTCATTCTCAGGAGAAACAATAACAATTAATTCAAATAAAATACTAATATATTTTATTTTTATTTTTATTTTCTTTTCTGGGTACGAAAGAACAACCCTTCGATTTGCCTTGTATCTCATCTTTCTGGGCCCAGACCAGTTTTTTTTTTACTTTTTTTGGTTCTTTTTTTTTCTTTTTTTCTTTTTTGGTCGAAAGACCAGTTTCGTTCGGACCGAACAGAAGCAAGCAATGCAATGCATAGAAAAGAAGCGGAAGAACAAAAGCATCCTCTTCTCTGTTCTGTCACGTTTCCTTACATGACATGTTGCATCGTACCCATCCACCCACTCGCCCGCGTATCCTTCCTCTTCCAACTACAAACTCATGCCTCTCTTCTCATCATCAAACCCACCCATGCGATGCCCAGGTTTTAACTCCTCTCTCATCCTCCAAAATTTTGCTCTTTTTTTAATTTCATGAGACTGATGAATGTTTAGCTAAGATACTTTTTTTTTATATGTTACGAGATTGCGTTGTTGTCATCTTCCAATTTAGTTTTGTGGGTTCTTCTTATTTTTCATCGTAATGCTTCTTTGGTGTTTTGATTCTTGTTAGTCGCAAACTTCAACTTACCTTGATTTTTCTCTCTATTTTTTTTTCTTGTTCTCTGTATTTATTTTTGAACTTAGCTTACAAAGATAGAAAATAGATGGTTTTGCACTTTGTTGTTGGGTTAATTGTACCAAGTTTCATATGTTGGTTTGTTTTACAATGCACAACAATGAGTTTCAAGGATGAATCTGTTCTGTTTTTTCAGTTTGTGGTTACTTTGTTTATAACTAGTTATAGCTCATTTTTTCAATTACTTAGGATTAAACCATTAGGTTGAAGATAAAAAGTTGAGTAGCCTTGTGCCTGTTACCATCAGTCGATCTTGATTTAGTGTGGTGTCCTCTTTCGAGGCCCGCGGTGTTGTTTCTTTCGTTGCACCTTATAATTGTGAGTGGATTAGCTTACCTTATTATGGTTATGCACCATCATGCTTCAGGTGTCATCTTTCCTGCTGCTTTTAGCTTCACTGGTGTGAGTCTTCATTTAATAGATCCCTTTTTCGTCAATATTGAATTGATCTATAATGCAACTAAAAGCGAAGTAATCGACAAGTAACAGAATTGGTATTTATTTTCTTTCCTTTTTCCCCTTGTTTCGTATGATTATTCTACGGACAGAAAGTAGAATTTACTTTTTTAGATGTTTCTTGGGAGTGTGTAACCTGATAACTGAGGCTTGCTTCTTGGGTCACTAGGTGACAACGGAGGTGGAACCTGTCATCTAACTGAAATTAGTTATCTGCTACTTTCATGCTTTGAACGTCTTTCGTTAAATGGTAACATCATTCCAACAGATGTCTAGGTTATTGTTTCCCCATTCGTTATTCCAGTATAAAATTTGAAGTGTCTATTTTCACTTAATAGAAAAACAGAGAATTTGAAGACTGATGCTTAGCAAGTGAGACTAAGATATCTAAGGGGATGCCTTTTTTGGGATTACTCATAGAAGTTACGTTGGTGGCGATTTACTTCAATATCACATGCCCTTTTCTTGATCGGTTATTAATAATTGAACTCTGTGGAAGGAGTGAAGTTTTTCCATGTTCCTTTTATCCCTCATAATACATAATCGTTGTTTGTAATTCAAGCTACTCACGTTTGTTGTGTTCTTTTTGCTGGAGATATCTTTTTCAATTTGGTTTAAGCTCATCTCTCGACCTCATTTTTCAAACCTAGGAATCAACTGAAAGGAGAGTGATGACGTGGGGCATAGAAGATAGGAAAACTGATATAGTTGAGAAAAAACTGCAGGAGAGTAGTAAGTATTTGGAGGACCCTATTTGTTTTTCAATCACCAAGGGCAAAAGAACAAGACAATATCCTTGTTAGCAGATCCAAAAGTTATTGCATCCACATGTAAAAGCTAAGATGGACATGGAGACAGCCAACAACGCTGTCGAAGTAAGTTCTGTACCAAAAAGGAAAGGAAGAAGAACGAGGAAAAGAAATAGGTCGCGGGGTGTTATTGATCCAGCTCAGAAGCATAAAAAGGACAGTGGTACACCTATTGCTGATCCTGTGAATAATGGAAGATGGCAAAATGGAAAAGGAAATAATTTGTACAATAAAGGTGGTGCTGATAATAAGCAGGCAGAGGATGCACTCATTACTAGTGATTTGAATAGTGTACGAACTCTGGGTTTGTCAGATGATAAAAACAGCGAAGAAGTTTCTCTTGCGAAACTTGTCTGTCTTGGTATTGGTGATGAAGAAAATAGCCCTTCCAAAACTGTCTCTTCCTTATCAATAAGAGCACCCATTACTTATGTGAGGAGAAAACTTCTTATCCTTGATTTAAATGGGGTGCTTGTGGATTTAGTCTCCCGTCCTCCCAAGGAATACAAAGTAGACATAAGAATTGCGAAACAAGCAGGTCAGAATTACTGCGAAATCTCATTTCAAATTCATTTACAACGTTATGTCAAACTAATTTAAGCCGTCTAGCTCGCTTCCTTGTATCAGGTTTCAAGAGACCATTTTGCGATGATTTTCTCAACTTCTGCTTCGAGAGATTTGAAGTGGGCATTTGGTCCTCAAGACTAAAGTACTTCTCAACCTATTTTTCAAATTCATGCCCATCTTTTGTTTATATTGGGTTACATTGATTTCTTTCCAGTTCAAGGAAAACATTATATTCTTTAGGTTCAGAATTTCTGAAGTACTTATGCATTTGAATTTCGCAGGAAGAATATTGATAAGTTGGTTAATTTTCTGTTGGGAGATATGAAGCTGAAGTTGTTGTTTTGTTGGGTGAGAGCACTTTTAACTTATATCCATTTTTGTATTTCTGTCTTCAAAGAGCGGAGGATAATCTATACTATTACATGGTCGAGGCCTTTTGTGTTCTTACATTTATCCATTGTTAGGATCTATCTCATTGTACTGCGACTAAGTTCGGTACCCTTGAAGACAGGCATAAGCCCGTGGTATTTAAGGAAGTGAGGAGAATTTGGGAGAAGCATGAACCTGAATTTCCTTGGAAGAAGGGCTGCTATAATGAATCAAATACGCTGCTATTGGACGATTCTCCTTACAAAGCATTGCTTAATCCGGTAAGTCATGTGCTTGTATGTTTAATTTCTGTAGGCTACATATTATACTTACGTTTTCCTATAAGACCATCAGGCTTTCTCTAATTCTTGTTTTTGGGTTTGTGTTAAAAATTTCATTTATAGGCAAATACTGCCATCTTCCCTTATTCATACCAGTTTCAGAATGAGAGTGATAATTCTCTAGGTAAGGCATTTTGTTATATTCTCCTCCTCTCTGAAAAAGTTCAATCCAGAAAATCTGAAATGCCTTATGTATATAGTTAAACTGCTTTCTCCTGGTCTACGATATTAGTTAACGAGAGTGGAACATAAGTCGTGGTGAGACTCTATTGACGCATACCATGATTTTGGTAGTTATCTCCTTAGTGAATTTGCAATGCCCCTGATTTTTGCCATCTTTAGCTTAGAGAGAAATTATATCCGTATGACATCGAGATACGAAGCATTTATGTTAGTACACTATTTCGTGGTTCTACATGGTTGCCCTAGCGAGCGAAATGGCTTGATTGCTCAATTTCCATGTTTTGCTGCTGTCAAGACAGGAAAATGATTCTGAATTGATCGTAAAACATGGCAGGTGTTGGTGGCGATCTTAGAGTTTATTTGGAAGATTTAGCTGCATCTGATAATATACAGGAGTTTGTAGAGGAACATCCATTCGGCCAAAGTCCAGTCACCGAAAAGAGTGCATCTTGGGGCTTCTACCGCCGGGTTATCGTGTCTTTGCAACCGTCGCCGGTTGCTCAAATGACATAACCTGCATATCTGTACCTCATTTGGCTGTGGTTAGTTATCATTGTTTTGAAGTTAGGGTTGACAGATTGTTAGTAAAACAAGAAAAACTCTTTTGACTGGTTTCATTGTCAACTTCTCCATTTTTAGATGAGCAAAATGGTATGGTTAATTTTTTGTCAATTTTGAACTAAGCACCTTGTACGAATATGATATAGTCTACTTAAGCTACTGGTTCCAAGTTCCAACTTGGGTTGGAGATTTTGAGATTTTGAATTCATTATTTCATAAAACAAGTTTGTTTTATAATATTTCGATGGATGCATACTTAAATTAATTAAAAATATGATTTTGTTGACTATTGACTCAATAATCAAAATTATCTAATGATTCGTAGTCTTAATATACATGTACTTCATTGATTGTTTTGCCGAAAACTCGGATGTCAGATACGAATCTCAGCTCAACTAAAAATTTAAAAAAAAACTTGGGGGTCAAAATTGGGATCGGGTTTTGTTGACTTATTAACGGGATCTGCTATTATGAGCTCGTAGGATGCGGGCTTAGCCATAGATAGGTCAAAGGTAGCTCCTTTGGCTTGGGCTACAAAACAAATAGTCGTTCAACTTGCAAATTGAATACCAAAACTTTTCTTTTAGAAAATTGCAAATTGTTTTTTTTTTCAAAAATTAAATTAAGGAGTTAGAACTTAGAAGAAAAGAGTTTCTTTATTATTTTTAAATACTTTTTTCAAAGAGGATTATAAGAAACTTTTAAATTTATATTACTATGCGTTTATTTAAATAATAAGTACTAGTCACTAAGCATATAGTTTAATGATTATTTGCTCGTTACAAACTACTCCCTCCGGTTTTGAAAAAATGTCTTTTTAGGATAGTAAAAATCCGTAGGATAATAATTTTTGATCTTATTTTATTCCATATTGTTTCATTTTTACTCCTAATTTCTACTCAAATTACCACACCACCATCAAATTAGGTTGATTCATTAAAAAAAATTGTCATTTGCACAAAATATATGCTTCGGAAAAGATAAAATGACAAGTACTATGAATAGTAAAAATCTGTAGGAAAAAGACATTCTTTAAGGACCGGAGGGAGTAGTAATGACTATGAAAAGATAATACTCCCTCTGGATTTCAATAATTGTCATTTTCTTACAGATTCTTATTGTTCATAATATTTGTCATTTTATCTTTTTAGAAACATATATTTTGTGCAAATGATAATTTTTTTTAATAAATCAACCCAATTTGATGATGATGTGGTAATTTGAGTGAAAATTAGGAGTAAAAATAAAACAATGTGAAATAAAATAAGATCAAAAGTTATTATCTTATGAATTTTTACTATCTTAAAGTAACGATTAATAAAGTCCGGAGACAGTAATTAATAGTAGATTAACTATATTTCATCGCTTTATATTTAGTAGAATTCAAATGATTGAATCTAGATATTTATGGCCACTAGGACCCGCATTTTAAGAGATGAGAGTGATAGTACATAGTTCCTTTGCTTTGCTAATAAATTAATTAACCAAATAGGACAAGTAATAGATAAGCACCTTTTTTTTTCCAATTAATTTTAATATTACTTTTAAACAACCAATAAAAGTAAAAACTGTTCATGAAAAAGATACACAACCTACTTGTTTCCTCATTTTGGTCCAAACATTAATTAACAATAATTACCCTTTTGAAAAAAATAAATATAATTTTTATATTATAATATATAGTTGGGAGAATGTATGGATAATTTTTTATATATAGGAAATGATAAAACTCGAACTTGAAATTCTATTTTTACTTTTATCACCAGTAAAATAATCAATGAACTATATACTTATTCATTGCCGTGAAAAACTAAAATGAACCTAAACTCGAACTTGAAATTCTATTTTTACTTTTATCACCAGTAAAATAATCAATAAACTATATATTTATTCATTTCCGTGAAAAACTAAAACAAACCCAATTTCATTTTGATAGAGACTATGGTGTGGTAATAAGTGTGAGCAAACCAACATGTTGTGGTTTTGTCACCCGACCAAGCATGGGCAAAGAGAAAAGGAGTGGTTGAAATGTGTAAATTGAGAGCATAATTGACATGACATGACATTGGTGAGCATAATTGACATGAAAATTCCGGTTGAGCTAAAAAATCTTGATTATTTCTCTCTAGATGTTACGTACCAAGGCTAATAGAGTAAGCCTAATTATATTTAGGCTGAATTGACCTATTAATTGTCTCTACATTATGCCTTATTAGTATAATAATTTCTCCATGGACTATATTGGAATCAATACAATCTCTTATCTAAGAACAATTATGATAGACTGAGAATTCTAACCCAACCGAATGAATTGAAATGATAAAAGAAATTTTAGAAAAGAGTAATATCATCGATTAACATATTCAACACGAAGAGATTTATATATCAATTTCATACGAGTATAAGGTTTAAAGTGTCATTAGCTCAAACAACACCATCGAATACACTGGAAGTTCTAACCTAACACGATGAATTGAATCACCTGAATAAATGAAATTAAAAATTGAATTCTTTATACTTAATTATAAATCAGAAATTCCATTAAACAACTTTATATATATTATTTGATGAATGAATTTTTGATATTGAAGTGATGAATTTATGAGCAATGGAGAGTAGGAAAGGACTACTCATCCCTTTTATAAGTACAGTCTGTTGTCAATCACTTTCAAATTGCTTAATGTGTTATTGGAGATTTTCAAACCGACGTAGTTTGCTCATCACATTTTCTTGCATTGTACAGAGATTTGGTGTTGACTATATATTGCAACTGGTATAATATTTTAGGACCCAATGCCCCAATATTCCTCTCGAGCCTAACTTTGATAGAAAATGCTGTATTTTGTGTTACATTCGTGGTGCAATAGACAACTATTGCAATTATTCCTACAAAAGTCACATTGTGTTGTAACCAATTTCATACCATATGAATATGATTGTAGTACGACGTCCTGCAATCTTACTGTTTTTGAACCACATGTTCTTGCATGCGAACTCTTTATTATTTTTTCTGATAGCCAGACGAAGATGAGATTTGATTTGAATCTGTATTTATTATCTGTTATTACGAGTATTCTATCAAATATCCTTTATCATATATCTCAATCCATACTATTTTCATTTATTTATTTTTTATTTTAATAAATTAATCTAAATAATAAGGATATTAAAGATTTTTTTTTACCCTACCGTTTTTTTCAATGTGGTGCTGGTGCTGGTGCATCCATCGATTCGATTAGTTTGTCATGTGCATATGGATAAGTAACGATTTTAATGAACTGTCAATTTGATTGCATGCATCCTTTTTCGTTTCTGAATCTTTTTGAGCAACCACTAAAGCTCTAAAGTAATTGTTACGTGTTCAAGAATCAAAATCCTTGACATTTTTGTTTTTTTAATCATAGCCAAAAACCTTCTTTAAGATCGACACGTGTCACTAAATTAATATTATGGTGATAATCAAAGGCATTACGTATGCAACTCATAATTAATTAAGTACTTAATTTAATTGGATTGGATCCTTATAGATTCCAAAAGGATTCTGCTTTGCATGCATCATCTTAGTCAATTATAGGGGTCATGTGCAATTGGGCACTGACCCATAATCTTAGTCTATTCAACACGTTCTTCCTTAGGTTAGCAAAAGCAAACTAGCTAGTCTAGAGTCGTCGTGGTACGAATTCCTCCTCCTCCATCTATAAAAAATATTAATTAACTGTGGTTACATTACAACTGCAACGTACGTGTATATATGCTCGGAACTATCGTTGTACTTGCTACTCAAGCTTTCTTTTAGATCCGCGAGATGTCAAATTATTAATTTAAAAAATAAAATCATGTCAATATAATTAAGGAAGGAACCAGCATGTAGCTTATTAAAGTATTAATAAAGACGATGTTATAACTCAATTTATTAATACATGTTAATTATTTTTATAAGGTAAATTATGAATTCAATTTATAGTATAATTTTTTTTTTCTTCGGTATGTATAAAATGTATTAGTAGAGATTCGAATTGGAATCTCGCTTTAGTATAAAATTTAACGGTCACACAATCTAGGGACCCTTTACAGAATTACTTAGGCTAGGGATTGGACATTGCCCTAGAGATCAAATGTTTAAATATATACGTCTTTATAGTAGCTTGAAAAATTGACTTTTAGAGTTAAAAAATATAGTTTGACACAAAAAGTAAGAAAATGAGTTGTTTAGGTATATTTATGAATGTTTATTTTTAATGGGATTTGGATGCGTGTAAACTTCCATGGAACCATCCTACATTTATTAGGTGCAAGTTATACTTTTGCAGATTGGGGAGTACAATGACGGCAAATTGGGAAGAGTAGCGCCATGCCGCATGCGGTTGTCTGAAATTTTTATACACCACAATATGCGAAACTTTTAGAACAAAATTTTCAACACTAAATTCCATTTTTTATTAAAAAACACTTAATAAAAATAGAATTTTATTACTAATTCAATTTTGTTCATTTTTTAAATATAAAAAGAGAACATAAAAAAGATTCTTACTCTCTCGTAATTCTGTTAATGTTGAATTTTCATCTTCATTATCAGCTGAATTCTAGCAACATTGCTACCTTGTGAGAATTTATCTTTTATAAATCTTGCACAAATTAGAATTCCAAAGAAATTACGCAAATAAAAGAATTGAAACTCATGAAAATAACACTACTTTGTTATTTAAAAAGTAAAGAAAAGGCTACCGAGCGATCTTAACTTGACAATTCTAATAGATGGTTACAGTTTTTTCTACTAAAAAACCAATTTTAACTACAAGGAAGTTTCTTTTCAAAACTTCAAATAGATCATATGAATAGGAAAATGAGCTGATAAAAAATATTTAAAATTGATTTTTTACCTTTGTCCAACTATATAATTCAGTCTATGTAAAACTCATCTAAAATTCAAGCAACGTTTACAATTTAAACTTTAATATTCCAAAATAACATGTAATTAATATTATAAAAGAAGAGTTGGGTATACGAACCAAAGTTTCACATTGAAAAGAAAAGAGAAATAAAAGGTAAATTTAAGAGGAGTTGATCACTTGATCTTTTAATTAAATGAAGCTTTTTGAGAAAACAACGCGGATTCAGACCCAAAACAAACCCTATGATGCCATTAAGAGAAACTTGTGGGTTTTTATTTCTCTAACAAATGGTAGTGAAGTTGATGGTTATGTTGCAGAGTTGATGGTTCTGTGAGTCCTATAAAGAACTTCCTTTGAGATGAAGATTGTTGGGCTTAGACAGTGAATTTTGTGGTACTTTTGAAAGAGAATTGTTGGTATATGCGAATCAAAACGGACAATATTATTCCATTAAAAGGAACTGATGATTTTTTATTTCTCGAAGTCATCTTTTGCAGATCAATGTTCTTCATAATTTGGAATACATGGGGATTATTGTAACAATATATATCCAATAGATGAGGCTGTATAAACCCCACCAATTGCAGTGGTGATTTGGTGGGGAAAGGGGTAGGGGGGACAATGAAATTGCAATCAAGGTGAGGTGGTGGTGGTGGTGGTGGAGGAATAGTAATAGTAATGCTTTCTTGGAACCTAGTTTAGGATGATTGGGATATATGGCTCATCACTCACTTGGGTTGGTCCCTACCCTAATTCATGAATTTATGAAACCTAAAGCCACCCCTCATGTGATACCTTTCCTTTATCCATGTGCTTTTGGACCCTTTCCCCAATCCTATCAATTTAACTATCACATCATTACCTTTTCTTTTCAATACCTATCATCATTCCCTCTCTCCACCCATTCCTTACACTTGCATTAACGTATAATTTGGTCATGGTATAGGTATATAAGGTATTGACCTTAAAATCGAAGGCACATACCCTAATTCAAGCAAAACGGGCTTTCCTACCTCATCATAGACTACGTGAAGAGGGATATATAGTGAGACCTATAATTGGCACAAACATAACAAAAGAGAAGGAAAAAAGAAAAAAGAAAGTCCTTATATATATTGTTTTCAATTTTTAGGTTTTCTTGAATTTTTATGAGGATATATATGGTGTGCTTCATGCCAACCTAGCTACCTAGCTAAATTGTTGAATCTTAACTAAGTGAGGATGAGAATACAAAACAATTCGAGTTCTTTAAGCAATGACATGATTGCTAAAATAGTAACATCCAATTTGTTGTCCTCCATTCTCTATCGTCCCTAGCTAATTTGCCAAGTGGTTTAGCCGTACACCACATATATCTCTCATTATCTTATTTACTACTTCGTATTTTTGTACAGTCAAATTTTATAATATTTTCGTATTAATTTAGATGATAAAATCTATATGGCGTACTTTAATTTACTCTTACACTCACTATTTAATATTGATCACTAACTACGCTCACTTAATGCTTTAATTTACTTTTTTTTTTCTCTTAACATACTAGGAGATCCCCCGACATTTACCAAATTATTTTTATTAAACCTCAAAATATTATTTTGACAAATTTGGTCTCTAACGTTTATATATGTTCATATTCTTATTAGTTTTTTCTGTCTTAAGAAAAAAGCAACAAAGAAATTAATTTTCATATATTTTTCATATATTTACATAAAATTAAAAAAGAAAAGAAAAGAAAAGTGATGCAATAGGACCCGTCACTTATTTCATCATTCTTTCTTCGAACTTGCTCGGAAAGGTAATTTTAATGTGGCTGATTTTTCCTCTTTTGCAACACAACTCTAGCAAATTGTCCACCCTTTCTAAGTATGTATGATTTATGTGTTATGTAGGGTTGTGCTTAAGGGCATATCAGTAGATTCGTTTTTTTTTTATCAATCAAAAACCAAACCACTTCATTCTTTAATTCTTGTCACTACGCGGTGTTAGGTCATTTTACCATGAGATTGGGTCTCGTTGCTTCGCTTTAACAGTTAGGATTTTGTCATCGTAAAGGAAAGTGTGAGTTGTATCAACCGATGCGTGAAGATATAATTAGGTTTATCTTTTTCTAATTAGGTTGTATTATTATTTTTATTTAAATAAATAATTATCAAGTGAATATAAAAATGACACGTATACTTTTAATATAAAAGTTAATAAAAATGTTAGTATCTTGACACTGCTAAAGAGGAAAAAAAAGAGCAGGATGGTGTTAGAGTACAACTAGAATGGGTTTCTACAATTAGGGATTTGTCCCTTTTAAATTGATGTGGATGAAGTGGTAGATGGTGTTAGGTCTCCTTTTTTATCAATTATTTTAGTTTTTATTTTATTTAATTTTACGGTACTTTTGTCATTTCCAGTCTAAAAAAAGTGTGTAATTAATGTATAAATGAATTTAAGAAAAATAAAAAAAGTAACATCGTTAGTCTTTTTTTTTAACGGAAATGACAAACTTGAACAATGACATATACTGGCATTATTGGGTAGCTTTGCTCAATTGATGCATTCCTGTCATTCCACTCTAACATCTTCACCTCTTAAATTCAAATACCTAATTGTCATTAAATAAATAAATAAATATAGGTCATTCCAATCAAGGATCCGTTTAATTCTCAAAATGTCTAACTTTATTGCATTTGGTTGGTTTGTCCCGAGAGTGTTTCAGTCCCAAAATTCCAAATTTTGTAAGAAAAAAAGGGGAAAAAAATGATTTCTTGAAAGAAAAAAGACACCACGAGTTTGTAATATGAGTAATATCTCGAGTTCGAATATCTTTTCTTACATTTATATATAAAATAACTTTGACGCTTTTAATACTTATATTTTAATACTTATATATATATATCATTCTTTAAAAAATATTCCCGAAAATAAAATCACTTTCCAAGAAAAATTATACTCCGAAGGGAAATAAAAAAAAGTAGCTCAATTTATGCAAATGCGGAATAACTTTGAATCCAAGTCCGGCAAAAAGCAAGCCAACAAGAGCAAGCAATCAAATTAAATAACACTTTTTTTCTTCTTTGAATTATTAAAATACATACGAGTCTGCTGGTTGGATTGTGATGGTGTGGAGGGATATACTTATAGAATTATTAATTAATTAAATAAAAGTTGTTAATAGCTAGGCAGGCACGTTCTAAAGGAATTTAATAAAAAAGTCTCATGTACTTGACAACTAATTGGTAAGCAAAGCACGTGACATGCTCCCCCTAGCTTTGGTGTCATGAAAGCCAAGAGGAATTTCGTAGTTCCAGCTAATTTAAATAATTGCTGAAATGACTACGAACATGCTTAGTCTGTTGGTTTCATCCCTTGCATATTAAAACTTTATTGAAGTGCATTCATTTATCAACCTACCTGTGATTTCAAATTTTCAACTACCGTAACTTCTACAATCTTGTCTCTAAACTCATCTACAGCGAATTCTCAAAATTACGAGAGTTAGCTATAGTTAACTTCTAACCCTTCTTACCTAAAGTTAACACCTCTCTTTTTGCGCTTCACTTGGGGAGGGTTAACTAATAGCTATATACAGTTAACTTCTAACGCTCCCCGCCTAAAGTCAACACATTCGAGGTTAAGTGAATACCGTACCTTTCAAAAGTGAAAACTTTTTCTCACCCTTCAAATGTTACCAAACATGGTCACGTGCCTTGACAATTTACCCATTTTCACCTCAAATCAAAATTACCCTAAGGTTTTAATTACCAACCAAAAAAAAAACACTTACCCTAAGGTTGGTTGACAAAAAGTAATAGAAGGGAATTTCAATCTTGAGCATATATGTACATCTGCATAGAAGTGAGTGACTATAGTGATGTGCATTTGACATATTACTATGTACATCACTCCATGACAAAAGATCAAAAAGATGAAAACAAGCTGGTACTTAAATTGCTGGACCACAATCCAATCTGTTTTCACTTGCAAACACAGAAGAAGAAAAGAAGAATATGGTAATATGGATGGTAGAAATTTCATCAAAGTTTTTTTGTAGCTAAGTTGAATTGAATGGGAGGACCACATCTGATTTTAGTCACTACAGCACTTGGCAAAGGATATGGTATTAGGGGTCATTTCCTTCTTGGAAGCATCAATGTGCCATGAAGGTGTGGGTGTCATTATTACAACAACAATGAGCACCAATGGTTCATCTCATCACAAAATGAATTGTTGGCACTTGGCACTGATATTAGTTAATTAAAAGCAAATTAAGAAATAAGGGCATTTTCAGTATAGGACTTGTACATAAAGTACAATAATTAGAAATTGGATCTATTAGTTTAAAAAAAATATATATATAGTGCTGCAAAAAGGATGATTGTAATATTGGAGATTTTGAAGGACAAGAAAAAGTGCATTAATTATAACATCCAGTTCTTCAAAGGAGGAAAAAAGAAGGATCTGAACTCAATCAATTGTACTTGTAAGCATGCAAGAGGCCAAGGAAAGGAAGAACGGGAAAATCAAGTTCTAACAGCATGTGTCACTGTTGAAACGCAATGGAATCCCAATAGTTACTGGCAAATGGCAAAGAAAATAGCTAAAGTAATGGCCTTTGTTTGTAGTTTTTTGTCAGAGCAGCAGAGAGAATACATGCACACACCCAAACCACCCCAAAAAAAAGTGGTTTTGGAATATGCAGGCTTTCTACTTTCCAGTACATAAATCCACTTAGTTATACTTATTCCACTCTCCTGACAAACTCCACAAGCTCATCCGTATAGAGGTTCAGACACCCACCTCCTCATGCATTATTTTGTCCACATGAAAGTGGAAGAAAAATGGCCTTAGCATAGCTCTGAGCCTCTGACCCACATTCGCATTTCTCATTACTCTTATTTATCTTTTCGTGGATAAGAATGTAGACATGGAGATTCAAATCCGAAATCTCCCTCACTCAAATCTGAAATTTAACCCTTACTATATTTTGTAGGCATAAAACTCATTCGTTGTCTATATCAAAGTGGAAGAAAAATGGCCTTAGCAGAGCTCTGAGCCTCTGACCCACATTCACGTTGCTCATTATTCTTATTTATCTCTTCATGGATAAAAATGTAGATATGGAGACTCGAATCCGAGATTTCACCCATTCAAATCTAAAATCTTGCCCTTATTATATTTTGTAGACATACCGCTGAGCTAGAAAGCTCATTCATCATGTCTAATTATTTATTCATTACCTTTCTTTGAGCCTGTCTCTCTCTCTCTTTCTCTCTCTACTATTATATCACAAGCCAGATTTGACCCACACATTCCACATCCCTCTTAAGTCTATATTACGTAAATAGGGCACTAAAGAAAGTTTGCCAAGATTTCTCACTCTCCAACCAGATATTCACAAAGCATGTTTCTTATAATTATACACTTGAATCCTCTCTCCACTTTTGCTCTATAGCCAAAGACAAAGCATTTCTTTTTTGTTCTGACCAAAACCCAAGAAAAATATCCACTTGGGTTGTGAATTGGGGTGGACTTCCCTACAGTAGCTCATTTATTAGTCATTGGGATCTGAGGAAGATTAGTGGTGGTGGTATCAGTTAAGGTGTTGTGTCCCTTCCTATTTATTTGTATCTTGCGTTTGTGTTTGTGTTTGTGCATGTCATAATAAGATATAGAGCCTGCCTTGCTCTGTGAAACCCAAGAAACAATCATCTTACTGCAAATGTGTGGAGAATGATAAGAGATCCTTTGTTGCTTTCTTTTTATCTTTAAATCCTGTTCCTTTATTCTCTTCTGCTACTCAGAAGATAAAATTCCCTGAAAAAGAACTGCTCTCTAGGTGCATTGCATGTAACCTAAGACCAATAAATTGTTGCTATCCAAATTAGGACACAGAAAAAATACCTGCAATATTCAATGCAGAATCCTGAAAGCCATACTTCCTCTCTTCCATCTTATACTCATCGTCCAAGGCGAATTGCTGCAGCAATTGAGTGTGTCCTGTAATTGGTTGCTCAGTTGAGGAGAAGGGAAGATGTCTGCAAAGTTTATATATTCCTTGTCGGACGAAAATACCGATTTGAAGAGGCAGATTGGATGCATGAATGGCATCTTTCAGCTCTTTGACCGCCGGCATTTTCTTGGTGGTGGTCGACATATCATAGGCAAAAACCAGAAGAGGCTTCCTCCTCATCCAGGTACTTCCTCTATCTTTGCCGCAGGCAACACCTGCATCATAACAATGTATTTCAGTTTTGTTTCTATAAAACAGTGTCATCATGGAATTCTCATAGGCTTTTCTTTTTTAATTACTCCAATCATGTCACTGTCAAAGCTTCATTGGTGATCCAACATCGACAATTTCAGTGTTTGATACAACTCCTTTTTTGTTGAGTCCAGAAATTATATTTTCCACAATTTTGTACTAGGCAATCCTAGCGGCTTGCCTGAAAGCTTCAGCTGTAGAATGTGCTCTAGGCAGTGTGTTAAATCATTTATACTGCTCATCTTCAACAGCTCATGTCTACCTTTTTCCTCCCCCAGAAAATGGCAAGACTGGAATAGAGCCCCAAGGATTGCCACAGAAGAATACAGTAAGCATTCAAACCATAGTAATCATTTTCTGAAGACATCATGGGAATTTGCTGAATGAAATTATGTAACTTGTGCTTGCAGGAAAAGAAGAACAAGTCTTTCAGAGAGAAACAGAGAGTATCCACCGAGTCATCCAGAACTTCAAGTTCATCTTCCACATGCTCATCTAGCGTCTCATCTCTAGAATACAGTAAAGCATCTCAACCGGAATCATCATCATTCAGTCAAACCACTGTTTCTGAATCCCGCACTTGGGGCTCACCCTTTAACCAAGTCAAAGGTTCTCCGCGTTCAAATGGGCAATCCGTTGACCTCCGGGAAGCTGTGAAAGACTCCCTCCATAGAGAAAGCCGGGGCATATCAGTTAAAACTGCAACCAAAGGGGAAGCCGGCGGTCAAACTTTGAAGTACATTGATTCTCCAAGACCCTCCCAGCAAGGGAACTCTCTCAACTCCAAGGGTTCTGGCACGAGGGAATCCTTTCGAGTTCTACATAAGCTCCGAGAAGTACCTCGCCAATCCAGCGAGGGTAAGAATGGCCCTTTGACTTCTGCATTGAAGGATGCCCGACGGTTTTCTTGTGATGGAAGAGAATCAAGAGAGAGGATGAAATCCACTATCAAAATCAAGGAACTCCCCAGGCTGTCCTTGGACAGTAAAACGAACTCCGCAAGGGCTGCTACGACTGAAACGAGACCAAATGGCCTTTTAGGGGAATTGACAAGAACGAATAGGAACTCAAACAATTTCATGTGCCAACAAGAACCGGAAAGCTATAGACGGGTATCTAGTGTTGTAGCCAAGCTGATGGGGCTAGAGGCTCTTCCTGATGCCATGTCAACAAGTGGGCATCATACAGCACAGATCAAATCTCACCCAGATGCAGAAAAAGATCCCCTGGGTTCATCCAGAAGAACTGATGAGAACAGGGGAAGTCCGATTTGTCGTTCCCCAAGATATCCTCACAAGGAAGCAAACTCACCACGAGTAAAAAGTGCTGATTCAGTCACAAAGCCCAACACAAGCCCAAAAATTCCAATAGAGCCAGCTCCATGGAGACAATCTGATGGAAACAGAGGTTCTCAAGCACAAGCTACGAAGAGTCAAGCAACTCCAACAAAAGTCTCAAACACGTCTCTCTCTGTTTATGGTGAAATAGAGAAACGATTAGCACAACTAGAGTTCAAAAAGTCTGGAAAGGACTTGAGAGCTCTTAAACAAATACTTGAGGCGATGCAGAAGACTAAAGAGATATTAGAGAAGAGAGATGAAGTAGATGAAGTGTCCTTTGATAGACCTCACACAAGTGGCAACAATCTTCTTGATCAAGACCACAAGGTAGCATATCCCCAGCACCGACAGAACAATAATGCAATCTCCGCCACAACCATGGGGACCAGTTCTCCAAAGAGCTTTAAATCTCCAATCATTGTTATGAAACCAGCTAAACACATTGGAAGAGCCAGTGATCTCATTTCCTCCGTAAACAACACTGACAGTTCAGCACATCTCCACGGTGTCCAGACTACCATCCTCGCAGGTGGTAGGAAGGAATCAGCTGAGAAACAAACTCCAAAAGATTTAACTCCAAGAACCAGGAATGCTAGGAACACATCTAATCAACCTCTTCATTCCACAGACAAAACTACAGCTGCCAAATTGACAAGAATGGCACAAACTTCAAAGGAGCCACAGTCAACAAGCAGAGGATTTGCCAACCCAGGTAAGAGCTTGGGAACTGCATACCTAAGACAAAGACAAAACAAGCTTGGGTTGGAAAAACCCCCTCACTTGACAACTCCATCATCAGATCCAAAAAGGACCAGAAGACAGCGCATTGGACAGCCAACAGAAACAGGTTCACCACATAGGATACGCAGGCCCAGATCTTACAGTTTGCAGCCAAGTGATGATGACCAGAGCGATATCAGTAATGACTATTTCAGTCACCCAGGAGATTCCATTTCTCAGCAATCAGAGAGCAACATTAGCTTGGCCTCACAGGTTGACGAGGAAGTATCAAGCACGGATAGATCTGTAAAGACCGAAAGAGTCTTTATCCAGCAAACACACTACAGTCAAAAAGTAAATACTCTTCCTCTTGTTTACCGTTATTTCAGTTTTGTCCATCCACTTAACAAACTAATTTTCTTTCATCCAGAATCAATTCACAAGATCAACAGAGGACAGATCAGCTGCAGAAAAAGTCACGACTCCCTCAGAACAACCAAGTCCTGTTTCTGTTCTTGACTCGTTTTACAATGACGAGCTGCCATCACCCGTTAAGAAAGTATCACTCGCCTTTAAAGGTAAGGAATTTTATACCAAAGATCCAAACTTATTGTTATAGTTGGTCTAACCTGACAGTACTCACAGGTCACTACTAAGACTGAAAATTCACAATAATAGCTCATGAGGAGGAAAATAGAAGTAAAATAGAATACCCCATTACAAACTTTATGGATGGAGCAGTTAGTAATCTATATCATCAAAAAGAATAGAAGTAATTAAGTAAAAGAGCATAACCTTTCAAAAAAAAATATACCAAAAAAGAAAGGAAAGAAAGTAGTGAATAACCTCCACAAAATGAAAGTTATGTCAGCATGAGAGAGGGGGTGCTTGCCTGAGGGAGAGTCTCATTTGCAGTTTTTGTGCTTCTGGGTCTCATTCAAGCTTCTTGCTGCAGATGAAGAGAACCCAAATTCCAATGAGCTGGAGTGGGTCCGTATGCATGTAAGTCACCCATCCAGCAGTCCGCAACCTGCTCTCAAATCAGTGATCAATCATAAGGGTGAGGAGGATATCCAGATCTCCGTTGAGAATCTTGCAAAGATGCTATCTGCTCATGAGGACCTCACCGCTGATGTTACACCACTCTACAGCAGCACAAATTCAGATCACCAATACATTAAGAAAGTAATTTTAGCATCAGGGATCCAGAAAGATTTTGAATCTAACTTTACAGCATATCACCTCCATCCAACAAGTTACCCAGTCAACCCTAAGTTATTCTCAGCTCTGGAACAAGCCAACACAAGCTTCGGGTCTGTCAATGATGGCACAAGAGGAATTAGCATAGGCCAATCGGAACATCACGCCAAAGTCCAAAGAAAACTTATATTTGATATTGTGAATGAAATTCTAGTCAAGAAGTTCCTCTCCGAAAAATCTTCCAAGCAGTGGCTCTCACATAATATGATGGTGGCCAGAAGACCAACAGGGCAGCAGATATTGGGAAAACTGTGCTCAGAGGTAGATAAGCTGCAAAGTGAGACATGCAGCTTAGATGATGAAGAAGACAGTTCAAGAAGTGTCTTATGGTCAGAACTGATGTATCAAGAAATGCATTGGACAGATAGCCAAGATGAAATTCCAGGACTCGTCCTTGATGTTGAGCGATTGATCTTCAAGGACCTAATAAATGAGGTCATAACTGGCGAAACAATTACTCGACGACAACGGTCTGCTGTCCATTGCAGGCAACTGTTTTCCAAGTAGTGCTTTTAGACATGAACTATTTCAACATAATATTTCACTCTCCCTTGCTTTGGTGTTTCAAAATTGCAAGTCTAACTCTATTTGTTTACTCTTAGGTACAGTCACAATAAGTTATTAAGTAAAAGTAAGCTCTATGCTAGCATTAAGATTCTGAAAGGATAGACTACAGCCATCGTGTACATACTTACCCCTATTGCATGGCCTCTAGCAGTAGTACACAACACCATGCACTATTACAGCAAGAGGGTAACTGATACTTCTCGAGTTACATTGTTTTCAGTAAAAAAAAGTTAAACTCAGTATTACTATCCCAGGAATCAAGATCAATTATGCATGTACTGCATGCATCAGTGGTTTATGCACTCTCCCCTGGAAAAAGAAACAGAAGAAAAAAGAAAAGCAACAGTTCCATGACTGCCAGATGAGCAAAAGGGAAAAAAAGATATATCTCCCTTTAATAAATATGTACCCCATCTACAAGCAAAAGATGTAATCAATTCTATGTTAAGATGAATAAATTACTACTTATAGACATCCAATAAAGATTATACCATCTTTTTACTTCACTTATTAACTTCTAGTTCCATTTCCGTTCTTTACCAATCAGATAAAAGTAAATCCAAGGTCATCCAGTCCAAAGCATCTTCTAACAAGAAGGAAATCTGGGTTTAGATAAAAGAAACAATGACATCCGCAATGAAAGAAACTAATTGACTAGGCAGCATG
This sequence comes from Viola pubescens var. scabriuscula, assembly GCA_002752925.1. Lineage (NCBI taxonomy): Eukaryota > Viridiplantae > Streptophyta > Magnoliopsida > Malpighiales > Violaceae > Viola > Viola pubescens. The sequence goes on from NBIL01141384.1 coordinate 21,010, forward strand.
CAGCCCCATACTGTTTAAACCCAGAATCATTTGGAGAAAGGGGTATGCTGCAAACTTCTCTCAAAGCAAGACACACATGAAGTAAAATGTTTCAAAAGCTTTCCAGAATATGAAAAGAAGACTCTAGGTCTGACACTTAATTAAACAATACAAGAAATTCTAGAATTAAGGATCCACCATTATCAATACTGTTACTACAAAAGGATTACCAAAATTTAGCCATTGCTGGACAAATTTTGCACTCCTTTCAATTTATGGACAATGCAGAAGTACTTGTTACCTATCATTTAAGGGTTAAAAATACTTGGGAACCATGCGATACAAGGAAGAGTGGTGAAAAGAAGACTGACATCATCACTGCCAAAAAGCATGGTGGCTTGCACGTTAACAAATTAAGAAATCGATCCTAAATCAATTTGAGAAGGCAGGCCAATCTAACTGAATCTAGTGGAGAAACACAGCCACTCTCCCAACCCACTTGCTCTCAACCACAACAATGAAACTGCACAAGAAATAGTCTTCTCTATCAGAAGCCACCCATAACACTTTGTGCTAGGAAGTAGGAAGTGCTACACAGAGGAAAAGCTATTGTCTGGAGGAAAATGTCTCGGGAAAAGTATTTAGCAAAGCGCAAGACAAAATTGTTGTTGGGATGACAGTTCTTTGGTGCAGAAGAATTGAACATAGAGGTTTTATTAATATTAAGACAATAAAGGATCAAGACTGTTGCATGCCTTTCCAACAACAATGCAACTGGAGTATCTGAAGATAGTGCGGAACAGTTGTGAAGTATATCAAGGCATTGTTCTTCCTTACCCAAACACAATTACTTGTGTTGTGACTGTTGTGGGAACAAAAAACGTGCCACCACATAGCAAAATAACCTCTAAGAATCCATTTGGAATTGTGGTTTCCCTCTACTGCTAGTATGGAAAAGATGTGAACGCAAATAAAAGTTATGTGAGAATCATACTGTGTTCAAAATATAAAAAATTTAATAATCGTTGAAATATTAGCATAGTTATCAGAACCAAGCCAGTTGAGGTCTTGACTCAATGAGTCACTGGTTCAATGGGGTTGAACTGCTAGGTGGTTCCAAACCATTAAGATATCAAACCGCTTAGGTCTTGGGGCAATGAATCAGTGGCTCACCCTGGTTCGACTGGATTAGGCCGGTTGGGTTATTAAAAAAATCAATATGCATCCAACTGCTTCAGTCCGGTTTTGATAACTACAAAGAACACTAGTGCATAAAGTAGTGCGAGAGGTACCAATTCTACTAGTAACTTTTTTACCTAGTAGTTATTTATATAAATAAACAAGAGATAAACCTTGATAAATAAGGGATAAACCTCAATGATGTATTGCTACATTTGTTGGTAGAAGTGTTAGTAATAGTATTAAAAAGTTAATATCTCTGGTGTTATTCTTGGTCCATATTTGACAATGAAAAGTAAAAATCTCCCTTGGTTTGTTGTTCTTTTATGCATCAGATGAGGTCTCAAAACAACACCAAATACATGGAATTGGAACTTCCCTGAGATAGTTACCATGCAACACCTTCCAGAAAGGAAGGCACCTTTCACCTTCATCAGTTAGCATGTAAGAGGGAGTTTCAAAGCCTTATTTGTTTTAGAAAACTTTAAATTATAGACTTTTAACCTCAGATGTTCTAAATTTGCCAATTCTGAGAGCTTTCATCACAAGGGCAGTTATTGAAAGCTATTCAGAAATTTTGCTTTCCAACTTAACACATGTAAGAACACAAAATTTGGAATATCGATACTTTCTAAAAGGATAGATTTAAAGGCTCTTATCTTATGCAGGAGCTTCTCTTACTTGCCTTAATTCAGAAATCAACATGCTATCTGGATGTCATATAGTTGTAAGAAACAAACAACCTAACTCAAGCTGAGGATTTTTCGCTTCAGTGCCAGTATGCAAGGGAAATCAAAATTTAGAAAGAAAACAGGCTGAAATAGAAGTTAGGTTTGTGGAAACCTCTGGGATTACAAAATAACTAGAAAATAATAAGCATAAGATCAGCAGCCTATTTATACTAGTCTGGCCAGGAAATCTGATGCATATAGGAAAAGACTCTCCTACATACTCAACATCATCTTGAGCACAGAATGCCTAGTCATTTTTTGTGAAGTTAATATTGAGAACAGCATTCATATGCTGAGCAGAATTAAGTAGTAGCACAAATGGCAGCATTCATCCATTAAGTGTAAATTAAAAAAGAAACAAAAATCTCCACTAAAAAGAATCATTCGCTAGCAAGGGTGTATGATGACAAACCAGGATACACATACCTCCAAAACTTGTTAAAGTGGGAAGAATTCCCTATCGCATTTTGTAATAGCCATTCTACAAAGCCAAATGCTGACAGCCATGTGCCAATGACCTTAAACTAACCCTCGAACCAGCTTCAGCAACTAATTTCCTAAGAATATAAACTCTAATCAAAACCTAATTTACAACTGAGTCAACTCCCCAGTGTTTTCCTCAGATTGCTTCAGAATTTTTTCAGCCCTCCTTTTCTTCTCGTCCTTTTCATTATCTCTGCTAAACCACAGACCAATCTCCTCAACATCCTTATTCTGGGGGCTCATATATAATGATCTACCCAATATCTTCTTTCCAACCCCAACCTTAAAGCGCACAGAGGGTCTTTGATTTGAAAGATATTTCCTTTGCCCCTCCTCAGAATCACATACGCCGCTCGCCATTGCTTCAATGGCAGGACGGAATGTCTCAAGGACTGAAACGTGGTTATCCACAATACAATTTTTCTCAACAGGGAATTTCACAGTGGCTTCAGTTGAAAGCTTGGACGGTAGAATAGAATGGGATACTTCCTTCTCTCCAAACCGCAAAGGAGCATTAAGAAACTGGTTACCACCATTAACTTGTTTGGCCTCAGCACCATCACCAACAATAGAAGAGGATAGTCTTTCAGACCCATTGGAAGTAAACTGCTCATGCAAATTCAATGAAGGCCCATCCATCTTTTCCTGCTGCCTTGCGTGTTCGTTCTTCTCAACCTTGGAATCACCAGCTCTTTTATCCCCAGTTGGCAGCTGAATGTAAGTCTTGGGATCAGGAAATGATGGTAGCCAATCTGGAATATGCTCCCCTGGAGGATCCTCACCAGATTGCAGAAAACTGCGCTCTAACTTGCTTTCTTTAGGAACAGGGAAAGTGGGAATAGAATATGCAAACGGTATATTCTCAGCTTTGCCAACATACTGAACAATATCCCTAACAATGCCTGAACTGAGAAGGCAGTGATCAACATCTGCAGCGCCAGTAAAGCCTTGTGATGAGCCCAGCTCTTCCAACGCTTGCATAACATCAAACAGATTACTCTCTGCTCTCCCAGACAAATTAGCATAGTACTGTGAAGACCTCCCAATATTCCTTATATACCAAAGAGCAACATCACTCAACTTGTCAAGAGCAGTCTGCTGAAACCCCTGAAAGCCTGCACTCTCACATACTTGGGCTACAGCCATCTTCGCGATCGTGAATGCAAACTCACCACCCCCACTTTTCTTGGCATCATCATTATTTGGCACTTTCTCATTCACTCTGCTACTCTCCCCACCACCATGGTTCATATTCAACACCACATATAATCATCTCATTTCACATAGCGATCGCGCTGCATCAAAACCCATCACCATTTTCTCTTATAAACCCCAATATCATCATTACAAACATCAGCTCCCCGGTTAAAGAAATTTCTTAACCTAGAAATATAACAGCAATTAACAACTGAATTCACTCAAGATTAACATAAAATGCAGACAGTTAACAAACTCAAAGGTCAATGTTCGTTCTTTCTTTCTTTAACTTAACGATTGAAAGAAAGAAAGGAAGCAAGAAAAAGACCTTACCGTGTTGAAGGCTAGGGTTATATGAAAGAGCAGAAGCAGGTGGTGAGAGAGAGAGAGGGGAAATTGCAGCAGGAAGAGAACTTCTGGGCGGGGAAGAAGTGGCTTAGTATAGTTTCTGAACGGAATTAAAGAAAAAGAAACCCTAGCTTAAACCTCAGTGATTTTGAAAATGGAGCAGGAAGCAGGGTCCAGGGAGAGAGAAAGGGGGGGTTTTGGGTTTGCGGGAAGAATCTGTTGCTTTGTTCTTGATTTATAGAAAAGGAGGATGATTTTTATTTTTATTAGTATTTAAAAAAAAAAAAAGAGGAAAGATTATTTTAATAAGAGGAGAAAAAAAACTATTGCATTTTATTAATTTTGCCTGTTCTCTCTCGACAACTGTCTCGTCTTATTAATTATTGCATTTTCCTTTTACAATTTTTTTCGCACAATACCAGATTTTTTTTTTTAACCAGTTGGAAGTTTGTAAATGAAGAAAAGAAAATTATCATAGAAGAGTCACTTCTCTTCGAGAATTTAACAATGATTGGATGAGACTCGAAAGAATATATATATATATATATAATATATATTTTTTAAAAACTATAATTTTATAAGTCACTATATTTGTAATTGAAACAAATAAGTCACTGCATTTGTCTAGTTGATCTACATTAGTCATTTTTCTCTAAAAATAGTTATATCTCGTGTGAATACATCATAAAATTATGCTTACATGGTATTTTTTTTTTAATGACATGACATAAAAGTCACACCCTACACTCATTTTGCAATTGAAAAATAAAATGTTGGATCAAAATATCTAAAAAAAATAAATAAATCGAACAGGGTCAAAATAATATCTAATTTTCCAGTGATAAAACACCAAGTAAGATTAAAATAATAAATCATTATTTTTCTGCACTCAATTTTATTTATTCATTTGGTTTTTTTTGACATATTGATTTTTTATATTTTTATTTTTAAATTTATTTTATAAGTCAGTATAGTCGTATGTTATTTTTTTAGATATCAATCAAAGTATAACTATTTTTAAGAACGAGTAACTAATAACCATTTTATTAAGTTAACTTAATGATGCGCGGTTGCAAACCCATTCGTGGGTTGGGTTGGGGTTTGTTGGGCTTTTAACATTTCTTTAAGCTTGAGTCCATCCGGCACACTAATTTTGGATTGATCTTCCTGGCCCATTCTAATATATTTTAAAATGAAAAACACGAATTAAAATTAGAGTAGTGATAAAGTATACTCACTCTAAGTAATTATTCATCACATGTGTGAATAATGTGAGTAGTTTTTTTTTTTTGAATTAGTTAATTACGTAAATAAATTATTTACTTTTTAAAGAAAAATTAAAATTAGAAAGAATTATTATGCAGCAAAAAGCCACGCAAAACAACGCACAAAATTTCAATGCATTAATAAATGGCAAAAAGGGTTAAAACAAACCTGTACTTTTCCGTTTTATTTAATCACAACCTTTCTACTATTTATGATATCAAAACAACCTCGTACTTTTCACATTTTGTTTAATCACAACCCTGCCGTGACAGAATGCTGATATGGCGTCGTTAAGTGCCACGTCATCGACTCATCCCTTAACACGTCAGCTGGTGACGTCAGAAAATGCGCCACGTCAGAAACTTGCCACGTGGCAAGCTGGCCACATGGCAAGTGGGGCCCATGACGCACGACCCCTTCTTCTTCTTCCCAGATCTGAAAACCCATTTTTTTTCTTTCTTTTTCCAGATCTGAAAACCCAACACTTTTCTTCACCAAACCAAAGAAAAGGAATGGTTTCCCTTTGCACCAAAGAAGAAGAAGAAGAAGAAGAGAAAGTGAGTTCTTGGAGATTTGCTGCAGAGGGAGGCGGCAATGGTGGTGGGTTAGCTG
>NBIL01141422.1:0-13554 GCA_002752925.1 Viola pubescens var. scabriuscula
TAGGTGGTAGATGTTAGATTATAAATTTGTATGATTATAAACATATATAAAGATACTAAAAAATTAATTATAACACTTTGACATGAATTGTGCATTTTATGGTCATTTTACATTCCAACCATACTTTTAAAACCCGTCTTTACCAAACACCAAAAACAGCTTTTGGTTTCCCCACAAAATTTTTAAATTTTTTTACCAAACAGCACACTCCGTTTCCCAGAAGTCGTTTTCCCATAAATTTTTTTCCGTGGAACAAACCCTTACTCTTGTGCGGCGTCAATACTAACTAACCCTGGTAGTACCGCTACGACTAGGCTTGGGCCTAGTGCGCAAGCCACTAACCGTACGCTCCTAGTATCTGGCCATCGACTGAATTTACCCTTTTACTCATACTTGCGTTGAGAATTTGACTCGATGTATTTCTTAACAGATAAACTTCACTCAATTATCTTTCCAACGATTCCTTATTTGCCCAGTTTCGACCTCATACATGTTAGATATGTTTTTTCAAAGACTAGACAGTAAAGTTGCCTAGCAGTCCGCTCCCCTAGACCTCTGACCACGTCTTAGCCAATAACTTGCAAACCATTGACTTCCAACCAAAGTATCCTTCTTTCAAAATACTCTACACATGCATATATTTTCATTGATGTATCACAATCCCACTAAAAATAGCTTATACTCATGCTTCAACCCCCAGCTTCTAGACTACCCTAGATAAACTCTATCTTTACTGATTTCTTGTCTTTCAATTATTTCCAAGCATCTTCTTCTTTTGGCCGACCCCTGAACCTCTCTTAAATAAGGTATTCTTCTTATCTAACCATGAGAATCAAGATCATACAGTTCCATATGATAGATCCAACAAGAATACATAGAGTTAACCTTACCGATTGCTTAATTACTAGCTAGGTTTTTTTTTTCTTTTTTCCTCTTGTTCTAGCTTCGGTTTTCTTCTTCTTCTGCTCTCTTTTCTTTCTTTTCTCACTGTTTTCTCTTTTGCAAAACCAAACTCTCCTCATCCAACACAAGACGAGGCTTTTTATAGGCAAAAATCCTTACTTATATCCCTTAAGCACTGAGATGGCACCAAAAATGACATTCACCGCCTTCCTTAAAATCCTCTTCTGCTCTGATCAAGACACCCAGCCGCTTAATAAAACGAATCGCTACTTGGTCCTTCATAATATATTTACTATTTGTAGATTGGTCCTTGCTCATAAACCCTTTGATTTCCCCTTATTTTCTTATAAACCCTCCAACTTTCCATTTCTTTTCAACCACGTACCTAACTCTGGAATTACATTTAAAATGGTATTCTAAGACTTCTGATCTCTTGAGGCCTCGTAGAATTCTTGCTTGAATTTGATTTGGCTCGCGTTGGCCAAATTTGTCTGGCCACGACCTGGCTAGCCTAGCCAATGCCTGCGGGCTGCCTGGCCAGCGTGGGTGCGATGGCTTACCCCCTGATCAAGGTAGTTGTTGGTTTTTAGGGTCATTATATATTGACCAATTGATTAAGATATTGAATCACTTACGCCGGCTACAATTAGTAGAATAAAAGAATATATGGATATGAGAAAACTTTCCGAAACTAAATTTATAAATTTGTAAAAATGAATTAGTAATTCAGTAATATTAACAATATCTTAAATTTGAATCGTCTTATTTGCAATTTTTATCCATGTCAAATAAATTTTATAGATTTAATAGTAGTACAATTTTTTTAAAGAAAAATGGAGTAATATTATTAGAAGATTCTACTATTGTTCAAATATCTAGGTTTTTTTTATTACTGTTATTCCTTTCATTCCTAAAAAAATATCATTTTAACCATATATCAAAAATATATAAAGGAACGAACTTTTTAGTAATTTTTTTATTTTCCAATAAAAAAAATTAGTCAATAAAAAATTAACGTATTTATATTAAATAAAATTTTCTTTTGTTTTCTTTTAGCTTAATACTAACATTTTATATGGGAGCAAGGGAACAGTAATGAACGGTATCAACCCACGTAGTTCAACGGGAACATAGTCAATTCACATGCCATTGCCAACCTAAAAAAACACTTAAAAGGTAAAAACAACATAACCACAATCAAGATAGCAATCTTCTCTCACAAAAAGAAGCAACTTGCAGTTGAAACTTGAAAAAGTCTCCAACTTTTAATAAGAAAAGGGAGAGAGAGAGAGAAAGGGGAGATCAGAATCAGACAGAGAACGTGTAGTTGCAGCCAAGAATCAATCTAAAAAAAAAGAGGTCAGTGCTGTTTGATCTTTCACTTTACCCATGTTTTTTCTTTCCTTTTCCTGATCTTGCTTATTTTGTTTCCTTTGATGGTTGTCTGCTTCCCTTAGCTTCTTATTGTCTTAGTTCATGGCACAAATCCTTAAAAAACCCCATTTCTCATATGCACTTGTCTTGAGCTGCTGTGTTTCTTGACTCCTAAAGTTTAGTATTGAATGGAGTCGGGTTCCTTTTTTCTTAGACCAATTAAACTTCTTGTTTGTTTGTTGGTGATAGTACTGTACTGCAGATGTGATTGTACTGTTCTTGCTTTAGTTTGTGCAGCTTCTGGTTGCTTTCTTTTCTTGACTCAGTGGATGATTTTGGGTTTGTTTTCCTCTACTGGGTAGTTGCCATTTTTTCCTTCTGATTCTATTTAGCATTGGATGCACAGCTATTCAGATTTTGGTAGGTTTTGATACCTATTATTTTGGGTGTTGAAGTCTATTAGTGTATATAGAAAGGGGAAGGAATATTATAAGGGTTGTAGTTGCAGTTTTAGGGTTCATTTCTGGTTTTTTGACAAAACGAATTGATTGTTTGGGGATTGTTGATGTTAGTGGTCTTTCCATACTTGTAGCCATGGGGGATTGCGACCGCGTGATTCCGGAGACTGGAGGTGAAGAGAACTTAATTGCAGCTGCAGCAAAACAAATTGCCATGGCACTGGGGTCGAAAAGGAACCTTACAGCTGATACAAAGAAGATTTTGGCTGATCTTGGCTCCCAATTGTCTGCAATATCTATAGCCGGAGTCAGCGAAGACGAGGTTGACGGAATAAGTGATCTTGAAGACAGATTGAGTGATCTTGAAGGACAGTTATATGTTATTCAAGAGAAGATAATGAGATGGGAGACTGATCAGTCCATGATATGGGACTCTGGCCCTGAAGAAGCTGATCAATATCTAAAGGCTGCTGATGATGCTCGGAGATTGACAGAAAAGCTGGAGACTTTCAGTTTGAATAAAGATGATGAGAGAAAGGAGATGTTCGGGAAAGCTCATGACGTTCTTCAAATGGCAATGGCTAGGCTTGAAGAAGAGTTCAAGCACATACTTTTCCTAAACAGGCAACCCTTTGAGCCAGAGCATGTCTCTTTTCGTAGTGAAGAAGATCCATCAGATATGGCATCAGTGATCTCTCTCGGTGATGACTCATTCGGGGATTCATCTCGAAGAGATAGTCTTAGCAGAAACTCAGAAGATTTCATCATTGACTTGGTTCTTCCAGATGTGATTTCAGACCTCAGATGCATTGCAAATTTAATGTTCATTTCCAATTATGGTCATGAATGTTCTCAAGCATATATAAGTGTTCGAAGGGATGCCTTGGATGAGTGTCTCTTTATTCTCGAAATGGAAAAACTGAGCATTGAGGATGTGCTGAAGTTGGACTGGGGCAGCTTAAATTCCAAGGTCAAGAGATGGATCCGGGCTATGAAGATTTTTGTGCGGGTCTATCTTGCTAGTGAGAAGTGGCTTGGGGAACAAATTTTCGGGGAGCTTGGAATGGTTAATTTGGCTTGTTTCGTCGATTCTTCAAAAGCTTCCATGCTTCAGCTCCTGAACTTTGCTGAAGCTGTGTCCATCGGTCCACACAAGCCAGAAAAGTTGATCCCGATTCTTGACATGTATGAGGTTCTGGACGATCTTCTCCCCGATATTGATTCTTTATACTCAGATGAGGCTGGTTCTCGTGTGAAAACAGACTGTCGTGAGGTTCTAAGGAGACTGGGTGAGTCTGTAAGGAGTGCTTTTTTCGATTTTGAAAATGCCATTGCCACAAATACGACAACATCTCCTTTTCCCGGAGGTGGAATTCCCCATCTCACCAGGTATGTCATGAATTTTCTCAGTTTGCTCACTGATTACCGGGAGACCCTTAATTTTCTCCTCAAGGACCATTGCGGAGAGGATCCGAGTTCATCGTCTCCTGAAAGGAGTCCTTCTATGGATGAAGATAACACCAGTAGAGAGACAAGTGACGTTTCTCCGGTGTCACAGCACTTCCGATCAGTTGCTTCAATTCTTGAGTGTAACCTTGACGATAAGGCCAAGTTATATAAAGATCCTTCGTTGCAACACATATTCTTAATGAACAACATACATTACTTGGCTAATAAGGTTAAGAGTTCAGACCTCAGGATAATATTTGGAGATGATTGGATTCGGAAGCGCAACTGGAAATTCCAACAGCACGAGATGAACTACGAGAGATCTACTTGGAGCTTGATCCTCTCTTTACTGAAGGATGAGGGAAATTCCACTTCAAAATCTCTTCTCAAGGAGAAGTTCCGAAGCTTTTATGCAGCTTTCGAGGAAGTTTACAGGACTCAAACCTCGTGGGTCATCCCTGATCTGCAGCTGCGAGAAGATTTGCGCATCTCAACTTCCCTCAAGGTGATCCAGGCGTATCGGACATTCATCGGAAGGCATGCGAATAGCATAAGTGACAAGCACTTTAAGTACACCGCCGACGATTTAGAGGATTACTTGCTGGATCTCTTTGAAGGTTCTCAAAAATCATTGCATAATCCCCATAGGAGATGATAGATACTTGGTAGTAGGATAGAACTGTCTTATTCTATTTCAATTTTCCACTCTACCAGATGGAAAGAGGTTTCAATTTTATGGCCTTTTTTCTGCTGTTATCTTATTTTGCTTATGATCTTCTTCATTCATCTTTAAACATGTAATTTGTATCAATAAACAGATGAACCCTAGCTACCCTATATCTTCAAATCTCTGTTAGCTCCATAAATATGTAACACAAGAATGGAGAAAAGAAAGAACAAAATCAAACAAATCTTTCATTTGTTGCTCTCTTGTATGTTATGATTTGGTTAAATTGGTAGGGATTGGATGTTTTCTTGTTTTTTTCTTCCATGCCAAAGTATAAAAACGGCATTGGATAAAATCCATCATATTCAATCAGGTACGCAATTTAATTAGTCGGCAATGAGGTCCACTTGCTTCTTCATTTTTCTTTTTTTCTTTTTTTTAACTTTCCATAAGGTTCACTTCTTTTAGAATTTTTTTTCCTTCTTTTAAAATACTAAAGATTTCGTTATCTTACAAAAAGAATTATTAAATTATAAGCTCGTTGTTACGTGTATGGAACGAATTATTGGGTATAACGATAGCAAATTAGCAATATTGATTGGAGTCGTAGTGGAAACCATACTTGTTGAACTATGTTGTCACTTTTGATGTTGAAAAATGGTTTTTTATTGGAGTCATGGGGTATGAGGAGTTTGCAACTAAAAGTTATGGCCAGGTTGGGGGAAATGAATGCCAAAATGCATTTACTGAAATGGTTTCCAATCAAAACTCTCAAAAAATAGAAGAAATAAATAAATATATATATATATATATGGTCAGACAAAATGTTTGTTAACCTATAATTTTCAGAGTTGGAAGAAATGCATTGAAGGGATGTTTCCTTTTTCTGTGTCCATGACAATGTCAAATGAAATTTCCTGGTCTAAAGAGACTTTACAAAAAAAAAAAAACAAGTCGTGAATGAAAAAGGAAATTTTCAGTCTTTTCTTAAAGAGGTTTCCATTTCATTCATACCATTTTGGTCAATGTCATACAACAGCGGATGACCATTTTCTTTGATCATACTATGCAACTCTTGGAAAATCCACAAGGCCAATTCCAGGATTAGACATAAAATATGAATTCATGACTGGTGCAAGCACTCGTTCGATTCCTGGACCACCAACTTCAGCTCTTAATAATCCAATCGGTGCTAACATGTTATCATTACTATTCTAATTCAATTATGAGCATGATTCATATTTTTCAATGATTTTTTAAATATTGAAGTTCTAAAATTTTTGAAAAAATTATTGTATGTGTGGGTTTGATACTATTATATATATATATATATATTCAAAATAATAGAAATCCATTTCCTCAAAAGGGCACTTTGGTCAAATAGAACAATCAGAAGGACTTGTTGTCTGAAAAATAATCAAGTAAAATAAATAAATTCAGAAGGGATTCGACATAAATAATCCTTTCTAGTCCACTTCATCGTAATCAAGGAACAGGACAACAGGCAATTTCATTGATCGACAAATGGAACAAAATTAATTTTCGGTCTACAACTTCAGGTTAAGACTTCTCTAAGAAAAAAGCACAACAATGAGATGCTCAGTGCTAAGTTCTACAATACAACCTTTTTGTAACAACACTTGAGTACACCTTTGACTGAAAACACAGGAAACAATATAGTACATCCGTGGTCAGATAACGACTAGAATCCGTTTTCCCTTGCCTCGCTAAAACATCCGGTGCAAACAGACCAAAATACCACGAGCACGAACCATAACAAAATACTGTCTGCGGCAGAAAGTTTGCTCCTTGTATATGTTAATAACCAACTAATCTCACTTTCATCTTCTCTCCATTATCAGGCCAGAAATGGTAATAGGCCTGTCTAGCCACACCCTGCGTACGCTTCCAAGCTGCAAACATGTAAAGTTTGCACATTGCCAGAACCTATTGCTAATAGTCCACAGTATGCAAAAATTAGTTACAATGCCCAAAATGGTTTTCTTGGCACTGCAGTAGAGCCTCCATTAAGTTCGGTGGAATCTTCAAGATCATCGTCCTCATCTCCATATTCCATTAGCTTGACCAAAGTATCTGAAACACCGATAAGCAATTTAAGACGAAGGTGTAGGACAACTAGTAGCACAATTGTGGAAATGACCATGTAGAAAATGCCCAAATAATCTTAGAGACTTCTTTTCTGTTACTTTCATAATTGTAATTTCACCTAGTCCCTCCATGAAATTGAAGTCCTCGATGCAATTACCAAATATAGAACCCAAAATCAAATGATATGGCAATAAGCTTCAATTCATACCTGGCACACTGTCAGACCTACTTTTAATCAAAATGTCATTCTTTTCAAGCAGATTGGCAGGAGGAGTTGAATTAAATTTTGGAGGAGGTGGTGGTGGGGGCATGCTTCGTGGAGGCGGGGGTCTCATTTCACTGGATGAGGACTGAACCAACTTCCTTGGAGCTGGCATATTTGATGTATTTCTCAGCTGCAAATCGACAGGTAGTTGTTCACCAGGCTTTAACAATTCTGATCCCTGCAATGAGTTAGACGAACCTATTTCTCAATATCAAGTAGCTAAAGGTAAACCAGTACAGTATTAAAACCGTGATGCGTCTAAAAAAAAAAATGAATAAAAACAAACACTCTAACACATGAAGGTCATGTAGAAAGAAGTTGGGAAAAACAGTAAACAGTCTCTTGAGTTCATTTTCTCTTCAGCACATGGCACCCTAGACTACAGTACATACCATTAAAGAAGACTCAGAATGAAGTCCTCTCAGTCATGTGTCAGGAAAAAACTTACACCTACATGTTCCTATTCTTATTCCAAAAGGTTATGTGCAACAGCCCAAAAAAAATGTATAACAGTGTACATGGCTTTCTGTGGGATATAGATTGAGGTGTTTGGCAAGACTAATAAACCTTGCTCAATTGGAATCCAACCAACAAGCAAAGCAATGTTCCTCGTATCTGTTCAAACACTGCAAATCATCTCTTCAAACACAATGTCACCCTAAGCTGAGAATCCTATCTGCTCCCATTTTCAAAATTGTTTTCAACTGTTTAATGTATTTGATGCAATTTCTCTTGGTTAGTAGCCACCCTAACTTCTGATCATAAATTATCAACACAGCTAAATACTAGTCTCTTGTTATCAAATCTAGCATTCCCCTGTCCCAAAAACAGTCAGAAGGTAGGTGAAGTCTCATGCAGACATCAGCATTGGATATGATATGCAAAATACTAGAAGCTGCTTAAGAGTTTGTTTTCCTTGAAAAAAGAACAATTAGAGGCTTGACTGTCTCCACATCAGAAAGAATCCACTGCTGAGCACCAAGTGCCTCCAAAACTTGAAACCCTGTGAAACATACAACCAATATGTCCATACAGATAGGTCTGGCATCAGCCTGTTCTTAGAGGTCAGAGAAAATACCTGGAATATTAAGCAGTGAAAGTCAGATTGAGACTTTAAAATATTGCAAGAGAAGAAAATACACACATTTGCAGTAAAAGCAATCAATGTTGAAGAAATTCATGTTTATCTAGAAGAAACCATTTCAGCAATGCACACGCGTGCACTAACACACATCAAGCAAACAGACATCTTGTACTTTAGCAAAAAAAATGAATAAATAATTTAGCACACCACAAACAATTGGAAAAAAAAAAAAAAAAACACCATCCTTTAGCAGAAAATTATATAGCCAGGATCCAACATGAGCAAGCATAAGACTCAAGGACAATTTGTCATATGTGCTTTGGAGGGACAAAGTGCCAAGACACTGATCCATCTCCATCAGGCTGCTCCACAAATGTTCTAATCCAAAAAAAAAAAAGGAGAAACCAGGAAGAAGTGTACTCTGTACAAGGTGGAGGTAGAAATGATTAGAGAGGGTTGACACAAAATCAAAGGGGAAAATTTCACTGTAAAATCAAATTAATGCAGTAAAAAGAAAGAGGGACAGTTTGGAGGGAGTATTAATAAAATTGTGAAAATCAAAACACTTAGGTGAGGGCTTTATCAAATAAGAACACCCTGCTCGTTTGCCTCCAAAGCATACAAAATTTTGTGATTTGCAGTTGAGACTGCCAAAAATAAATGTGCAGGTACCTGACTGGCTTTTGCAGGGCCCTTTGAACCAATTGGCACTTCCTGAAACTTCCGTCTCTGTGTAGGCCTTTTCTCCTTGTCTAAAGGACCAATTGTATTATTAGTCTTTGGTACTGAAGGTGATACAGATGTCGTAGGACCGGTTATAGAACTGATGGGAGAAGGTGACTGTCTAAGGGCAAGGGCAACTTGTTGCAAAGGTGTGGCCTGAGGATATATCCCACCATATCCACTGTAGCTTGTTCCCCCAGTTACCAAGGGCTGGGGATAGCCAACCAAGCTTGTATGGGGCTGCACACAGCTGACTGCAGTACCAGACTGTGATACAGCCCTTTGGGGAAAGACAGTTGTAACCTCAGGAACTGCACCTGAAGAAGTTGTCATAGAGCTCATTGTTGACAATGTCAAACCAGTAGCTTGATTTGTGTTTACATTATTATCACTCCCTAAACACTGAACTCCAGCCAATGACAGTGGTGGTGGAACAGCATTGTAAACCTTAGATGAAGATACCCTGGAAAAATAAGTAAATGACAATTCTGGAGGAAAGTAAGAATAGCACCATATATGGCAGATCAGTCTGATAAAAAAAAAAATCTAACGATGAGCAGTAAGTTATTAATGTAATAAAAGTAGTAGCAGCTAAGTTTTTAAAGTAAAGACTGATGGGATGCTGAGTTAGAAGATGAAACACAGAAGAAAGATTACCAATTAAATAATTTCATTCTAAACACGTTACACACGAAGCATAGCAATTATAATAGATATCAATTTAAGTTTTTTATTCCATCCAACCCAATAATATTAGTATTGTTACTTTTTCTTCTGGCAAAAAAGAAAGAATGAAAGAGTTTGATTGTTTTTTAATCAATACAACTATGAGGCTTAATAACGACTAACAACACCAAACTTCAAAATTTAGACACATTTGTCAATAGGATAGTATATTAATTACCATATCTCAAAGCTGTAAATATAGGGATATATGTTGTGATTGCCTAGGCTGCTTCTTAGGGATATAGATCAAGATAATTACCAAGGCTGATATTGTGGCAGACTTCTAGGGATACATATCAGGTGTACAAGTTGTGATTATTAGTAGCTGATTCCTAGGGATGTAAATTAAATACTGAGTGTATAAATGAAAGGCCTCACTCCACTGAGAAGGTATCCAGTAAAATTGACAACATTCACCCAACTGATGCTGCTGCTATAAGCATAATATACATATACTCTTCCATTAAACAATAAATGACATGAATCAGATTGCCATTAAGGCATTAGGGAGATGGAGATTGCCCATGCACCAACCTAGCAATAAATTGCATATATAATTCAAAGCCTAAGTACCTGGGAATACCACACTCTAAACGAATTGTATCTAGCAGGTTTTCGGCCAAACTCTTTGCATCTTCAAGACTTTTTGAACTAGTTGCAGAAAGAACTAAATGAAGTTGTTGCAATGCTTCTGCACCAAAATAAAAGAAAATAACAATGATAATTCAATAAAAAAAACTTCAATAAAGAATAGAAATTAAGTGATTGCCAAGTATGTATATATAGGGGGGAAATAGTTGACAAAAAGGCCATGTTGCATACAAAAACAAGAATTTACCTTCACCACTTAGGCTCTCAAATCCAGAACCACGCCCCCTGAGTACTACAGTTGCTCCTGTTTCATTCATTATGTGATTTATATACTGGTCCTGCACATACAAAACAAACCACCACAAACACAAAAACAATCTCTCCCAATGGTATGGAGATGTGAGAGAAAGCTTCAAACATTAGAATCCCTCATCTTCATTGAGCACAGAAGATCAATAAATAAAAACTAATCAAGCAACATATAACAGAGCTAGAACGTCCAGGTAAATCCCGTCCTATGACATGACATATACATACAAAATACTATACAAATCCAGAATCTAGAATAAGAAGGAAAAGGAAAAATGAAATAATCATGCAAAATGCAATGTGAAAGCATATCACAAGGAAAGTGAATAGAAAAAAATAACTCACATTTGGTCCCCGAATTCGAACAGGGATGTTCAGGGATGGGTCTGGGTCAAAGCCTAAGAATAAGCCTGTGCTTAGTGCCTGTGAAACTTCATTAAGTTAGAGATCTGTGACAGGACAATTGCATCAATATCATAGCCTATAAAGCAGGTTACGCAGAGCTTGCATACCTTCACTTCATTGCCAGAGGCCATTTGCAAAAAAATGGGAGAAGGAGGCAGTAAACTTTGATTCGGTTTCAGAATTTCATCAACCATGGAAGCTGCACGATCAACTGCTAAAATCCGCTCTGTCGTATCTTTTAACTACGAAGGAAAATCACAATGTTTACAACCACAGAACATCAACCCTTCCAAGAGACAACATTTTTGTTTATCACAATCATAACTAAAGCACTAGTTGAAGTCACATTTCAACTCAAAAGCTCTAAAGCATATTATTCATAAACACAATTAGAACCCTCAAGAATAAAACTTACATGAGCTCCAGCAGAGATATGAAGATACAAAGGTTTTTCACTATCAGGAGGTGAATTTGGTGGCCGGTACTTGCCCCTATAAAAGAAGTTCCATGCACTCTTAAGTCCCATTAAACACAAAAACAGGGGCTGCCTTATCTATCCCTCCTCACAAATGCACAGAACGAATACTAACCTAGTAATCACCACAGCACCAGTGAATTTCTGAATCTGAAAGAGGCATGAAAGAGAGAACTCAATCAATCAAAACCATGTTTGGATAAACATGCTGTCCGACATCAACCCTTTTTGAGGACTCACAGGGATCACTCGGGTGGTGCCACAATCAGTTTAACATACAACAATGTGTCACTCAACATCTAGCTTGTTAAATACCTCTTCCTGAGTCTGGCGTTTGGTGAGCTTGCAACGAACAGATGGGTCTGTGTCATTTATAACAATTTCTCGTGCAATTATCAACTCATCTTGCATCTTAACCTAACAATCACAGCACAAATAACCAGCTCAAAAACAAAAATCAAAAACCTTCCACAACAGACCACCCTGCTGATGTGTAACCAAACAAAATAAAAGCAAACATAAGAGATTTACTTGGTTCAACTTTGGCACCACGACAGCTGGATTTAGATGAAACGCGGAGGGAACTGCTGATAAAAGCACTGATTCCGCTGGCTGGTCCCACTTTCTCTTTCTCCTGGAATAGTAAAAACATACAGACCCTAAGCACAAACGATTCGACGCGGTCACGCGCACGGATACAAGGAAAACAGTAAGCATACCTTTGCCTTGAATTTGAAGAATCCGAGTTTACAGTGGAATTGTGCGGGGAATTCGCGGCAGCAGTGTCTTGCGTCATCATACTGTGATAGTTGTGAGAGAATTTCGGAGAGGTTTTGTTCCGGTGGCGGTGGTGTTGATGGCGGAGGAGGGAGGAGGACGGATTACTAGGCGATTGTTTTTGTGGCAGAGAAGCGCGCGGGTTGGACCGGGAAGAGAGTCAGTTTTTTAATCTTAATAAATGACTCTTTTTTCTTTGGGTCTAATTTATTTTTTACTAAAATTTCTACACGCTATTTGTTCATTTATAGCTTAGGCTGCGTTCACTTACGGAGATAACTCTATTTGGAGATATTTCTGTTTTCTATAATTTTCTGTTTGGAGATAATTTTAGAAATAATTTTGTTTTTTTGTTTCTGTTTCATAGCTACAGTACGTTTTCTGTTTTCCAATTTTTATTTTCCAGCCATAGAAAACTCGAATTCTTATTCGGTAATAACTATTTTTTCATTTTTTAAAATACAGAAACCATTACTTTCGTTAAATCAATTTGATTTTAATAAAAAAATAACCCTAATGTCTTATTTTTTTTTCCGATTAATAAACTAAATAATAGCCAATTTTGAGTCTTTTAAAGATCAAATACAAAAATAATTTTCATATTCATGATTAAATTCAAAAGCACAAGCCATTTATGAGTTGATTTTTTTTTTGGAAATTTTTTGAAATTTTTGGAAATATTTCTAAAATGCATTTCACAGCGCTATTTTCCATTTGGAAAATTTTCAGAAATATTTCCAATGGAAAACAGATTTTCAGAATTAACACTACAAATTTAGAAAATTCTGAAAACGCCATATTTGAAGTTTTCCAAATTTTCCAAAAAAAAAATTTCTCCCGCTCAACCGATCCATATTGTTAATCTAAAAATAAACATTGGAAATTTTAGACATGTTTATCCTTGTAATTTTGATATGCTAAAAAATGGAAGTTGGAAAAATTTCCAAACGAAAATTTACAATTTTTTTTTTTAGGATTAAACCACTCAACCGATCCATATTGTGAATCTAAAAAAAAATATTGTTATTTTAGACATGTCTACCCTCGTTGTTTTGATATGCTGAATTAACACTACAAATTTAGAAAATTCTGAAAACGCCATATTTGAAGTTTTCCAAATTTTCTAATTTTTTTGTTCTCCCGCTAAACCGATCCATATTTTTAATCTAAAAAAGAAATATTGTTACTTTAGACATGTCTACCCTCGTTGTTTTGATATGCTGAATTAACACTACAAAT
>NBIL01141430.1:0-24412 GCA_002752925.1 Viola pubescens var. scabriuscula
GTTGAAAAGGGTAGGGCTTCATCTTTGGGTGAATGAAATTTACATGTGATCTAATTTGCTAGTTTACACAAACCTTAATTTTTTCTTGGCAAGTGTAACATGGTTATTATTTACTTTAGTTTTTTTCACATGTTGGTGCATTTATTGGGAGAAAAACAAGTCTGCACAACTACTAATTTCCCCGATATTTTATTGCTTGACTTTTGCTCTCAAACCCTTGGTAATTATGCCTGTTCACATGCTTAAGGTTAATTGGTTGAGTTCCTATCGTGTTTGAAACATTTTTTTTATGCTTTTGCACCAATGAATGCAGAAATTTGAGGTTTAACATAATTGTGGGTTGTTGAAACAAGAGAAGATATTAGCTCTTGATATTAGCTGCTCAGAATCTTCACACTGATTTGAGTGCATGAAAATAATCTAATGTTTTTTCCATTTTGGATTTGACTAGGCCTATCAACGGCATCTGATAGATCTGTCCATAAGTGATGATGAATCCATCACCAGCAAATCTTTTCAAGAATGCAAGGACCTGGCTGCTCGATTGTCTGCAACATTTGCAGGTGCTGCTCGGAGCAAGTATAGTAAAGAAATTTCAAAACTTGTTGAAGATGGTATTGAATATGCTTTCCTAGATGCTCCAAAACAGCTGTCATTCCTGGAGGGTGTAGTGTCCCATTTTATATCCAAACTTCCAACTCCCAAAGTCCTAGAAATGTAAGATTTGAATCTGTTTAATAATGTCACCCCCTTTAATTTATATTGTATGAACATTCTCCAGTTCTCCTTTCTCTATCCTTTAAATTTAGACAGTCAGCTTGGAAGTAGAAAACTGTCTCACATGATATCGCAAGCCTATCGAGTCTCTTGTTATTTGATGTTTGGTGCTAAAATATTTTCTTTTTTGCAAGCAGCCTACAGGATGTTGAAGGCCGAACTCAGAATGTAAACACTGATGAAGATCCCAGTGGATGGCGTCCCTACCACAGATTTGTCGAGAGCTTAAAAGAGAAGTATGCAAAGAATGAAGCTTTAGCAGGTACTATAATACTTCGCTTTGTGCAAGTCTTCAATTGCTTTGAATATATGGTGGATAATAGTTTTGGATTTTTACCTGAACTAAAAATCCTTGGCTACTGAAGTTTCAATCTTGTTCTTGCTCCTCTCCCCTTTCTGTTTTGTGCTCTTGCGCTTGTGCCATGTCAACAGGATTTTGGTTGGGCATACTGAATTTCTAGTTTCGCTATTTATTGTACAACTTTTAAAGTATATAATACCGTGTGTTGCAGAGGACAAGGAGGTTAATGTAAGACGCAGGGGCCGCCCAAGAAAGAGACGCAACATAGAGGGGAAGAGACTGTTTGATGAACATAGTTCAAGTGAGGAAGAGGATTCGATCAGTGGATCAGAGCGGGAAGATGTGGCGGATGAAGAAGAGAAGCAACAGGAGGAGGAAGAGGAGGAAGAGGCCCCCTTGATACATTCGATTAGGCCATCATCCAAGTTGAGATCGGTAAGAGCTGCTGCCAGAGAGGAAAACAGAGCCCAGACGAAGACAGGAGCATCAGTTTCTCGGACATCAGGTGACTACTAATCCTTACCTCAATGCATTTAATCTATGTTAGATGACGTGGTGTTTGTTTCATTTATACGCAGTTCAACAATTCTGTCATGGTGACATTCGGTTTCTCGATTTATGCAGGTTGATCAAACTAACAACGGGAGGTTGAGAAGTTGTGGAGTGCAAATATTTAATCATAGCTCGGAAGCACATAGTTTTACAATTTCTTTTGTTTTCGGAACACGAGCACGTCCTCTGTTCATTTCTTCTTATTTTGGGTTTGGCTACCGTAGTATGTATATCTTGAATCATGATATGTAGTTGGTATTACTTCATACCTGTTATTTGTTTATGTTGCGCACCTCTTTTACAGCTACAAAATGTTGATCGCCACTTCTACTGTTCTATGCGTTTTCCTTTCTTTGTTAAAAAGATCATGTCCTTTTTAAGGTTATAACTTCTGTGTCTACCAAGTCTCAAGCACGCGATATCACGCTACATAAAAAGCTGAAACATTACACCCAAGTCATTGAATTAAGCACTCAACCTTGCACATTGCAGGGTGCGCAAACCTGGACAATGAATGGGAAAGAAAGCATGCATAAATACTCAACTCCCGCAGGCAGTCCATCTACTTCATCATTGTTTGTTCGTTAGCTACAACTTCTGTTTTGGCCAAGGTTTGATGAGACTCCGAGTAGGGAAATATAACAAATACTATCAGTTAGATGACAATATGGACAACAGACCACTTCCACAATTGAAAGGATAAACTGACTGAGGATGAAGAAATAAGCTTACGCAGACTTCAGACGTGGAAAAAAAACCTTGCAAGTAATAGATTTCAATCAACAAACCCAGTACAGAATCGGCAACACCATCCAAAGTTACAGAGATGACAATGACAATGCAGATGTAAAACAGTAATTATCTAAAACCTCGAAACGCTTCAAAATTATAATATAAGGTTACTCATGAGTTCTCGTATCACTGGAATATAAGGAGTACCTTACAACATAAAAATCTATTGAAGTTTATCTTCTCCCAGCGAGCCGCAGTAGAGGAGAGATTATACCTTGTATCTCCTGCAATGAATGTTGTATTTTAATCTCCTCCTCCACCGACCGTTTGAGATTTCTAACATAACCTTTCAATGCATCGGAAGATCTAATATCCTCAGCTCGCGTTTCAAGCACCTTTTCAGTCAATCCCATCAATAAACTAGAATGTCTTGGCATAGTTGAATACTTGTGCAGGAACCTCAATAACAACCCGAGCTCTTCTACATCCATATTTGAAACACATTTCAATAACTTCCTCCTTGCCACTAATTCCTCCATCACAGCCACTACATTCTCAGGATTCTTCCCAGACAAGACTGTCACAAACGCTTCTTTGTGCCTAAACTTCTTCAACAACTTATCATGCTCTGCCAATTTCACCTTCTTCGGCCTCACAATAAAATGATCTGCTTCATTTTGCATCTCTCCTTGACCCCTATGAAAGTACCTAAAATTCATGCGCCTCAATGCTCGCTTCTGTGGAATCTCCTCAGCACTCCCTAACCCCATAAAATCACCCAATCTACGCTCTTCCACATTCTCTTTTCTTTTCCTCTTCCCAGCAAAGACAATCCCATTTGGTGTCCCAATAGCCCTTGTCATTCCATCGGGGGAAACTGCAATTGACAATAGCGGAGCAGGAAACCTCATTGAGTGAGTCATCTTCATTTTGGCATAATCAAAAACCTTCATATAACCATCCAAAGCTACACTCATGATCCTATTCTCCTCCCCACTCTCATTCCTAACTTTCCCGACACACAAAGACGTAACTGTCTTATTATGACTCTCCATAGAATAGACCAATTTTCCTCCACCAAGTAAATCCCATACCTTCACACTATTCCCTCCAGCAGTAGCAATCATCCCACCCGATGGCAAAAATATCACATCCTCGACGGGTTTCCCATGATTCACTTCAAGAACAGATTTCCTATTCTCCACCCTCACATCCCACAACTTCACTGTATGATCGTAAGACCCAGTAAGAAACATCTCACCATTGATGGGAGAGCAATCACCACACCTGACATAATCCTTATGACCCAATAAGTCCAAAACCACTCTCTGTTCAGCAACATCCCAGTACTTGACTATTGCATCATCACCACCAGACACTAAATGCAGCTTATCTAGAACTGGGTATTTAACAAAACGTACCGGGCGCGCATGGGAGCGCAGACGTCGAATTACCTTTCGGCTCTTAACGTCGAAAACTTGAATGTATCCGGTGAGGTCAGACGCGGCAATGAGCGACCCATCCAAGCGAAAAGAGCAGGACGAAACGCTATCGGTGAAAGAAAAGGAGGATTTGCGGGTAAATGTTTGGGAGCTGAAGAGCGTGACGGAGGCAGAGTTGACAGCAGCGAAGTGGTGGGGATGAATCGGAGAGAAAGAGATGGAAGGTATGGATGAGATGAGGTTGGAAATTTGGTGGGACTTGAAGGATGACCAGTACTTGGATTCAGGGGTTTTGGAGGGGTTTTTGGTTTTGGGTTTCAACTTAGGTTTCACCAAGAAGGTTTTAGAGACATGGTTTTGCTTGGTTTGGTCTGTTTCTGCCATTGGAATGGTTTTCCTGCTGTTTCTCTCTAGCTGTGGTTTAGGGTTTAAGCAGTGTGGTAACCTGGTAGGGAAGCAGCAGAGAGAAAGACGGAAGAGCTAAAACGGCCGGTTCAGTTAAAGCAAGAAGAAGCGAATAAAAACTGGTGTCGGCCTCAAAGTTGGGCCCAAAAATTTCACCTGCTCTTGGCCCTTTGAACTTTAGCATTATTTACCACGTTTTTGGTAGCCCATGATCATAATTTTTTTTTGTTTTTATCTGCTCTCTTCTTTTTTGAGACTATATTAGGTAAATTATATTTTTACACGTTGTACTCGATTTTTCGTAGTAATTTAGTTATGAAAAATGCTTGAAATTTTATAAAATATTTTATAAATTATTTTGTACCGATTGTTGTGTTATATCATTAGGATCAAAGTCCAAACTAATACGAAATCACGAGTTCATGAACTAAACTCTCTAAAATGAGATGAGGTTCAAATTACAAAATTTCTGAGTACAAGATCCTAAAGTCAAAAATTAATGATACAACGCAGGGTCCTTTCAAAAAAAAAAAAATGATACAACGCAGGGTCTTCTAGCACACTACTATGGAGTTTACGAAATCAGAAGTCTCTGTCTTTGATACATGTTCCTCCTCTTTGCACAGCATAAATATATCATTCAATGCTTTATAAATGACTTCAGACTGCGGATGCGATTCATCACCAGCCAAAAATTCATGAAACTTACCGTCAATCTCTATCAAGCTATGCCCAGGAATCTTCTTAACCCCTCGCTCTCGCATCAAGCTTCTAATCATCCTTACATCACCCCATCTTCTTCCGTTAGCGCAAATATTCGCGAGTAGGGCATAAACACCGCTGTCTTCAGGATCCAACGCCAAGAGTTTATAAGCAGCAAGCTTCGCGAGTTCGACATTCCCATGCATCCTACAAGCATTGAGGAGCGCACCCCAAGCAACTTCACTAGGCTCCATTGGCATCTTAGTTACTAAGTCATAGGCATCTTCTAGGAGCCCTGTTCGGCCAAGTAAATCGATCATACAAGCATAATGTTCCACCTTGGGATCTATACCGTGATCTCTCTTCATGCTTTGAAGATATTCTCGGCCTTCTGTAACTAATCCACCGTGATTGCAAGCTGACAATACACCCACAAATGTAATATCATCTGGCTTAAATTCCCCACTCCTCATTTGCTCAAAAACTATAAGAGCTTGCTTAGCATTCCCATGAGCACCATAAGCTGCAATCATGGAATTCCAAGAAACCAAATCTTTCCTTGGCATACGATTAAAAACTTCAGCTGCTGCATCAATAACTCCACACTTTGCATACATGTCAATACAAGCATTTGCTATCATTACACTATGTTCAAACTGTTTCTGGTCAATGTAGTAGGAGTGAATCGACTGACCTAACTCCAAGCAACCCAATTGACCGCAAGCAGATAGCACACACACCAAAGTGTTCTCTATCGGAACAAAGCCATCCTCTACCATGATATGGAACAGTTCTAAAGCTTGCTTAGGTTGATTATTTTGAGAATATCCTGCAATCATAGCACTCCAAGAAACAACATTCCTCTCGGGCATCTCATTAAACATCTTTCGCGCTAACTCTAGCTCACCACCTTTAGCATAACCATTTACCATGCTAGTCCATGAGAAGACATCTTTGGCAGCCATGTTATCATACACCTCCTTAGCACCAACCAAGCAGCCGCATTTAACGTACATATCCAAAATTGCATTCATCAAATTCAAACTAAGCTTCACATTCCTCTTCCGGACATAATCATGAATACACCTCCCTAATCTCAAATCCCCCATCTTAGAGCAAGAACAAAGCACTGTGATCATAGTTACCTCATTCGGCTTAACATCAGTCAACAGCATAGAATCAAAACGCTCCAAAGCCTCCTTACATAGATTATGCTTCGAACACCCATCAATCATAGTAGTCCACGAAAAAACATCTCTTGCAGGCATTTCATCAAACACTCGACTAGCTAAACCCAAACTCCCACACACACAATAAAAATGGATCAACGCATTTTGGACCACCAAAGCACAAGCAAAACCCATCTTCCAAATCAAACAATGGACTGATTCCCCCTCGAAGATTCTCAAAAACTGCTCACAAACTTTAAGCCCAAACACAAAGCTCCTCTCATCCATTTCAACCCGTTCCTGCACCATTTGGAGAAAAACAGAGAAACCCCTGATGGGTATTTTTGCTTTAGCGTAACCTCTCACCATTGTGTTCCACATATAAGTATTGAGCGTTTTAATTTGGGTAAAAAGCAGACGAGCATGGTTTATGTCTCCATTGTCAGCAATAGCGCAGAACCCTAAAACCCGGCTGACAGGGAATGTGTGGGTGATGAGTCCAGTTATGGTCATGTGGGCTTGGATTTGCTTCAATTGGGTCATGGAAGTGCAGGATTCCAAGATTAGAAGAGTTGGGTGTGTGATGATTACATTTGTGGTCGAATTCCATTTGGTTGGTCTGGTGCGTGACGTTGACGTTGAGCCTGCCGGAGAAGGGAGTGTTGGTGAAATAAAATCGCACCGATATCTGTTAATGAAATAATATTGTTTGCTTTTGGAGCAAACTCTTACGATTTTATTAAAAGAACTCATTCTATTGATATCTTCGCTAATTTAATATTTAATTCTTATTTCTTTTATTTTTCTAACGGGGGAGATTTTTTTCCGAACATTTTTTCTTCTTCTAAGAACATTGTGAAGGTTGAGCATTCCAGAACCAGAGAGCAGAGCAGATATAGAAGTGCAAGAAAAGCAATATGTTTCCGGCGACAAAGACGTGAAATTGTAATCGTCATTTTTCGTAAATTATACAATGATAAAACTATATTTGGTAGTATGTACTGTTGTGGCTTTGATCTGTAATTTTCATTTTATAAATTATGAAATTTAAATTTGTTTTTTTTTATAAAAAAATTGGTTGGTTATATTATATTATATTATTAATCATCATTATAATAATAAATAGAGATCGCACTCATAACCTTATGTAATAAAAACGACATGGGCTAACTAGTTGAACTATAACTTTACGTGCATTTAAACTTATTTTCAGTACAACTATAACTTAATTATAAAAAAAATTACGAAGCCCAGACTTATTAAAGGTATACTGTTAGATTTATTGTAAACGATTTTTGACTATTAAATTATTAAGAAATGTTTACAAAGGTAACAAGTTTAATATATCAGCATTCTAATTAAGAAATAAAAATAAAACCAGGTGCACTTATTTATAAAAGTAAATAAAATCTAGTATTAAACATTAATATAAAAGGAAATAATTAAAATTTTGTAAGTATTGATGAGATTAATTTTGGTTGAAATGCATGGAAACGAATTCCACTGGTGACTAATGTGCTTGCTATGATTCATTGGCTATTTTTTTATGAGCAAATAACCAAACAAATATGGATGTCTGGAACCCCTCACACTATCATACAGTGTTGTTGATGTTAAGGCCTAAAGAGAAATTGGATTGTAGTCGATGAAGTACAAGTCTATTAGTATTTGTAACATACAGTACAAGAAAAGAAAATGGGGGTGATCCTTAGTTTTGGGATGAGGCGGGCCTTCATAGTGGTTGTCCGAGGCGGGCCTTCATCGTGGTCGTTGGAGGCTAGCCGTCATGATGCAAAGTGATGAAGCGGACATTTATTGGGCCTAAGCCTGACGAATGACTTGGGTCGTAGGCCATATATATAACAACTACATCTATATCTAGTTTTACAGCAAAACAATTTAGCTTTTCAAGGTTAAAGAAAGAAGTGATCAAATGAAGAAACTAACTTTTTCTTTTTGGCAACAAATATTTCTATTTGTTTTTTTAGTAAGAAATAATTATATTAAAAAATAGGAATAAAAAACTTTCTATATTTGTATTTTTTTTATATATTACCTGATGACCTGCTACACCACGTCACAAATACACATGTAGTGTTTGTATTGGACGAACACCGGTGTCCAAAAACAGACGTGGACAGTGGGCATCATAGAATTACCCATTAGTTTTAACTTACTCAAATTAGATTTAACGTAACTAAATTCTCAAGTTTGGAGCAAACCATACCGGAGAGTCATACAACACCATCTAGTAGTGATTGATCTAGACTATTAGATCTCGATTTCGAGTCACGAGCAAACTGTACTGAAAATCGTGCTCAAACGGGACTAGCATCCGGCGGATAAAAGGTAGGAGACAAAAAAAAATAAAGCTTTTGATGCGTTGACTTTTTATTTTATTTTTACCAACTCATCTGCTATCCTGGTAAAAGTTGGTCCCTTTTACAGTTTTACTTCACCAAATTACTCCTCATAAAAAGAGATGAAAATCCAAAAGAGTCCCTACATCATTTATATATATATATATATATATATATATATAAATGACCAATTAACGTAATCATTCAATCTTTTTTCTTTCTAACGAAAAACGTTGTGTTCCAATCTTACGCACAACACAAGCTTAACAGTTAACACTCTCAATCCTTCATTTCTTCGTCTTACTCAAGAAATTAAATTGAAAAAGAAAATCCCCGCGAATTTCTTCGGTCTCTTCTCTACTTTGGCGCTGAAAGAAATCTTGTTCTTCAACTTCATCCACAAGCTTCGCAGGTTAGCTATTTGTTCAGGACTGTTACTTTTGTGTTTTCGTTTCTGCTGCCAATCGTGGGCATCTTACTTCCTTTAGTAGTTTGCCGTTGCGTCCAGCATTTAGGGTTTCAACGTGCAATTTATCTGAAACTTAGGGTTTTTTTTATGTGGGTTTCTCCCTGGAGGTTGTTTATGCATGTTGGTGTGTATAAATTAGCTGTTTTTAGAACGGTGTTGCGACATTAGAGGTATTTATTGTATGTTCCTTTGTAAAGGATGGAACTTTGTTGGTAGAAACATTGGAGCAAGCCTTCGATTTCTTTTTTACCGCTCTATTTAATATGCGGTGTGCTGACTATGGTTAATTTTCTCGTCCACGCAAAAAAAATCTTCAATTAAGGTATGTAATTGACCTTAATGAGTGATTTTTGACTTTGTAGTTTCTGGATTTGGCACGGAAGTAGTTTCTGTTATATCACTTCTTACTTTATATAGTGCATGTGTCTTGTGGTAGTGTGCATGCTTTTTTAAGACGTGATGGATGAGGGTAGAATAACTTGCATGAGTTCCCCATCATTTTCAACTGGTATGTTTATGCATCCTCCATATTTTAGAAGCTTTTTCTTGCTTGACTCTTGTATGTATTTTATTTGAATTTCCTGGTATGGTTTTATTATTAAATCAAAATTTCAAAGTGATAATTCTGGAAAGTCAATTGATTGTGGAACTAGAAGAGCAAACCTCCATATTTCTACAAATGATATTGATCTATCTAAAATGCATCATGCTGTATACAATTAAAATGTAGAAGTTTATAGTTTCACCATCATTTTATTAGAACAACAATTATTTTACTATTAACAAGAAAAAATGGCCAAGTTGATGTTTGCTTGCACATTTGGTGAAAGCTATGTTAAATGAATCTCCTACTGATGGTTTGTTTATATTGAAATATTTCATTTAGATAGCTGTGTGGTTGGTAGTTAGTGTAATAGTGTGCTGGTGGATTTTTAGCATTGTAATTGGTAACACTCATGCACTTAGGCTTGCTAGAGTGCATTCTGGTAAATGTTTCATCTACCCGTATCTTGCTACAGTTGTGCCTATTCTATGTTTTTCTCATTTCAACATTCTGTTTTTTTGGCTCTAGGATGAGGATTTCTAAGGAAGAATCATCTTGTACGGCTGAACGAGTAGGTGTTCTTATCTCACATAAATATTGGCTGCATAAAGTGTTCATATTTCTTTCCACCCATGTGGGTTGTTAGTTCATTTAGAATTACAACTGTCTCTTGTTTGTTTTGATGTTAAGAATATTTGTTAACTTAATTGCTTCATAATTCAACTGTCATTTTTTCCATTTTTCTACTGCGTTTGATGATTTGTTTTGGTCTCTCGTCCTCTCTCTAACATAGATCTGTATTGTAACGCACACACAGATCATTGACTTGATTTCAGCAGTAAAAGAGCTACATGGTTTTAGCTCTCAGGAGCTCACTAAATTATTAAGAGACTCTGAAAACTTTACAATTCATTCCCTTTTGGAAAATGGTTCTACATTGAAGGTTAGCAAGCAAGCCATCATCATAGCACATGATTTTGTAATTTATAAGTGTGTTGTGTCTTAAACATGGCTATTTTTCAGGTTGACGTGGAAAAACTGGCAGGCTTTCTTCCATTACACCTTATTGCAGTGCTGATGTCATCCGATAGAGATGAATCGGTGCTGAGATATTTACTGTGTGGTTTTCGGCTTTTGCATTCCTTGTGTGACTTGGCACCTCGGCATAGCAAACTTGAGCAGGTTGCATTTACTGATCCTTACTTATGGTTTCTTTTCTGTTGTTTCCTTTTATAAGTTCTGTGTACATGTCCTTTAGTTCGGAGAACTCTACACGAGCACATGCGTAGATGTGCTATACTTGAATTATTTCCTTTGTCTGTCCTGCTTCTTAAGTTTTTGTCTCCTTAATTTTACAATTGGTGCCTGTTTCTTTTTTTTATCATGACCTGTCTCCCCATGTTATATATTATTTGATGTTTGGATCTGCTTTAACAATTTTACAGATTTTGCTTGATGATGTAAAAGTTTCAGAACAGCTGTTGGATTTAGTGATTTATTCACTAATTGTCCTCAGTGGTTATAAAATG
Source organism: Viola pubescens var. scabriuscula (assembly GCA_002752925.1). Classification (NCBI taxonomy): domain Eukaryota; kingdom Viridiplantae; phylum Streptophyta; class Magnoliopsida; order Malpighiales; family Violaceae; genus Viola; species Viola pubescens. Next base: position 10,983 of record NBIL01141430.1, read on the forward strand.
GTACCTTCTAATACTTCTTTTCTTCTGAGGTTTTATTCCCAGTAAGGTTTTATATTTATTGGTTCTTACTTTGACGGTTTAGGAGACCCACGAGTCCAGCTCTCTGTCACTTCTGCATTCTGCACTGGTCACTTGCAGTTTGTACTTATTGACAGGATCTATATCTTCACAATGGCAAGATGTTGTTCAAGTGTTGCTAGCACATCCCAAGGTAGATTTCTCTTTCTGTTTCATCCAACTACTAAATGAGTGAATATATTCATGGAAAATTGTGCAATTTTATCTTTTGTTTTTTTCGTTTGTTCTTGCATTAACTAATTCCATCTTTTTAATAATTTTCTCTTTTTATTTTTAGTTCTGTTGGCTAAGCTGAAACATCTCTGCACTTTCTGATGTGAATTTTCTGTCACAGGTTGACATATTTATGGATGTAGCTTTTGGAGCAGTTCATGTAGTGATTAGGTTTCTTGAAGTCCATCTTTCATTTCAACATACTGATTTTCTCTCAAGATCAAATCCCACAGCTGAACAAATAATCAACTACCTCTGCCAGCAATGTGAGGCTTCTTTGCAGCTTCTCCAATCGTTGTGCCAACAAAAGATGTTTCGAGAGCGCTTGCTCAGGAACAAGGTTTGAATTGAAATCTCTTGTTCGTTTTGCTTAAATGATGTTGTGTTTGGTGGATGCCAGCTTCATTGCTTTGTCTAGGACGAACCAAGTTGGAAAAGTACTTATTTTGTGGCCAAACTAAGCAGAGGTATCTAGGTAGTGTCACTATACGTGTATCTGATGAAAAAACAGGGATAGAATTATTGACAGGTTATGGTTTTAATTAAACCATTATGACAGGGGGGGAAAGCCGTCATGCTTGATAAGCATTGTAGTACTATCTATAGATGATTTTTACATGGATCATCTTCCTGTTGGGATCCATTCCAGTTATTTGGTCTCCATATTGCAACAGTGATCAACATTGTGATATTGCGTTTGGTGTCCTGTGTACGTGACTGACGTAATTGGTTTTCTTTTTCTTCATGTCTGGTTTTCGCTGTTACAGGAACTATGTGGAAATGGTGGTGTTCTATTCCTGGCCCAGGCCATCTTGAAGTTAAAGATTCCGCCTCCTTTTCTGGAGTCTTCTACAGTTTTGGCAGCTGTATCTAGACTGAAAGCTAAAATGCTATCAATTGTAAGTCCTAGTAATGAAATCAACTAGGCTCTCTACTTTCTTGATCAATCTGAATGCTACTTTAACTAATATGTTTGCCTGTCCTTTATTCAGCTGTTGCATCTGTGTGAAGCAGAAAGCATTTCTTACCTTGATGAGGTTGCAAGCTCTCCTCGAAGCCTTGATCTGGCTAAGTCTGTTGCGCTAGAGGTTAGTTTCAGGCCGTCATGCACCTTTATTGTTTGTGCTGTTAGGCTTATAGTTTGTTCTGCGGAAGCAGGCTGATGTGACCCTCATTTTTTATAATGATTACCAAGAGCCTACCATTATCTTTGTTTTTTTTTGGAGAAGATGATAACCTGATCCTACTAGCTAGTAGTTATGATTTTTACATTCATGCGTCAGACTAGTAGCACTCAGTCAAGTTTTCTTGCAAATTGCCTCCTTGCTTTCTCTTTAGACCTGACAAAACATCTATATTTGAGTAAAGGTCAATTTGGGAGATTCTTACTGGAGTTTGTTTATGGTGGTCCAAAACCACCTTTCTTCCTATGATCCCCCATACATTTTTAACTTGATTTCACCCACAAGGAACTCTCTAACAATATACTTGTCGTGATGTAGGCTCTTGACTTATTGAAGGCAGCACTTGGCAAAGATCCCAAACATCTTGGTGCTTGCTCAGACACATCTTTCCCCACAGGGCTTCTGCGACTCAATGCAATGCGGTTAACTGATATCTTCTCAGATGATTCAAATTTCCGGTCTTATATTACTGCATGCTTTGTAAGTGTCACTTGATCCCTTAGAGTTGATACTTTCTTTGTTTTGTTATCCCGATTTAAATTACTGGCTTGACTTCTGAGGAAAAAATGGCCAGTTATCAGTTAGGTTGTAATATTACCTTGATTTTTGCAAAGTCATGGAAGCATTTACTGTACATTATGCTTCAAAGCATCCACTTGGAAGAGATTCATAACTTTGTTTTCCCCCTTTCGTCTTGGTTCTCTCTCTCTCTCTCAAATCTCATCATTGCAGACCAAAGTTCTGACTGCAATATTTTCACTTCCTCATGGAGAATTTTTATCCATTTGGTGTTCTTCTGAACTTCCACTGAGGGAGGAAGATGCTACCCTGGAGTACGATATATTTGCAGCAGCTGGATGGGTTTTGGATACATTTTCAACACCGAGACCATCAAGTGCAATAAATTTGGAAATTACGTTGATACCTACTAAAATGCCTCAAGCTACCTATGCACATCAGAGAACTTCATTATTTGTCAAAGTTATTGCCAATCTCCACTGTTTCGTCCCCAACATCTGTGAAGGTCACTTTTCTACCTGCATTCTTCTGAAACTTTCTTGAGTTTGATCTGTTGATGGGCGTTCTGATTTCATTGTTTGAACTTTTTACTTCAAACCACAGAGCAGGAGAGGAACCTCTTCCTTCACAAGTTCCTTGAGTGTATGCGGATGGATCCATCCAAATCTCTGCCTGGATTTTCTTTTACTTCTGGTGCTGTAAAAGCTATTACTGTTTGCAAGAATCTCCGTAAGTACCACCCTCCCATAATTTTCTTGTCAGATTTTCACTTACAGTTGTGCTTCATATGAACTATTTTAAACTGTAGGTTCATTGTTAAGTCATGCGGAATCGTTAATTCCTACCTTTTTGAATGAAGAGGATGTACAGCTCCTAAGGTAATTTAATTTCAGTCACCCACATTATAATTACTTGAGGAGGATTTTGGACTTTGACTCTAACATCACTAGACAATGTACATAGTGGATGCATATTCCCTAGAATATTTTTTTTTCTTAGTGTACATTGTTCATTGTCTATACAGTATGAGTCAAGTTCCTCCGTCTCTTTCTCTCTATATATATATACTCACATATAGTTTTTGTTGCAGGGTATTCTTTAACCAGTTACAAGCCCTGATTAATCCTTCTGATTTTGAAGAAAACAAGGTTCAACTAAAGTCTCTTGTCTCACTCTTTTCCATACGCTTTCCTTTTCTTAAATTTTTTTTCATTAATAATGTATCCAAATTATGGTGCCGAGTAAAATTCAGGAAATAAAATTGGAGGGCTCAGCATCTCTGGATAAGTTCTCTACGCTCAATATCAATGAACATCATCAGGTGACTGCTGGAAGTACAATTCAGTTTACTTGCAATTGACGATTAAATTAATTAGATGAAGGCACTTAATTCAAGATCCCTGTCAAGGAAGATTATGGCTTGTGGTTTTATTAGTTGTTGCAATATGCAGTTTTTGTATTGTTGTCACTTGTCAGGCTGATAAGAGGAGAGGACTGAGTTCAATGAAATCCATTTTCAATAAGTTAGCAGTATATTCTTTTTTTTTGTTTTGAAAAACAGTATATTCTTTTTAATGGTACATATTAGCCATTCCAGCTTTAGAATTAAGTTATAGCACAATCTGGTCATGGGTACTCAATATTATGTTCTGAAAATGACTATATTAACCTACTTCGAGAGTTGTCCTTCTGAGTTTTCCTTGGTACCTTTCTTTTCTTTTCGAGGCCTATATAGCTTCCTCTGAGTGAATCTGGTTCTTGGTAGGAGGGTCAAAGTACTGGTGGGTGCTCATTCACTTTACTGAAGACGGAACCATCAAATCAAAATGAGAAGAGTGGCAACCAGAAAGAGGAAATGTCGGAGAATTCTGCTTTCCGAGAGGAGAAGCCTAATTTGAGAAATGATCATATAAGTCAAGGTGATGTAATGATAGAAGATAGAGATAAATCTGGTGGGAGTATATCTGGTGTTTCAAGAGAGAATGACACAGAGGTTCAGAATATTGAAACCAGTGGTTCAGATACAAGCTCCACAAGAGACAAGAATTTTGTCGGTCACATGGTGAACGGTGACTTCCCAAAATCAAGTGAGCACCTCAAGGAAAGTGGTCATCGTGGTGTTCGAGAGGATGAAAAAGGTGATGTTCAGTTTGAAGAGAAGCAACCTAGAAAGCGGAAGCGAACTATAATGAATGACTATCAGATAGCACTTATTGAGAAAGCCCTGGTAGATGAACCTGAGATGCAGCGAAATGCATATTCTGTTCAAACATGGTCTGATAAACTGAGTCTTCATGTATGTAAGACGTACACCTTCAAATTGTTCATCTATGAAATTTAATTCTGTCATCCGTTCCTAAGTTATAAAACACATTTTCTTACTTAACAAGCTTTTGATGTGTTGCTTTACAGGGTTCAGAAGTTACCTCTTCTCAGCTAAAAAATTGGTGAGAAAGCCTCAACTTTTGAATTAATGAATGTCTCTCTTTTTAAGGATACTTCTTTTTATGCTCTAATTCTTTCCAATATGTAAAAGAAGAAATTTCATACTTTAAGGTCTTTATCCTGACTTGGTGCGAGGATATCTTTATGTGTGCTTCCATATACTTAAAATGTAAGCATTACACAGCAGAGCAAAATTAAGATGTCCATGTGAAAACTCATAGTACTAGTTTCCTTATAGTTTTTAGCATAGAGATTGGCATATTTGGCAAACGAGATGAGTGGGTACTTGCATAAATGGTTGACTTTCAAACATTCTACTTGTTTCTTCATGAGGACAAGCTTCAGGTTTTTCAGATTGCCGTTTTTTCTTATGGTCTTTTACAAGTGAACTTTATCTTAAATCCCTCCTCTTTTGATGCATACCAGTGAGTTTGTAGGATTAATTTGTCACAACATCACTGGAATATGTTTGTTGGGAGCAAAGAAAAAATGACTCGACCATAAACGATTGTTAGCAGAGATTTGAACCATGTATGCTTTCAGTTGATGTGCATGTCTTGACTTGGAGTTCTCAGGGTATACCAGATGTTGAACATTACACAAGGCACTTAGCTATGTCCATGTCTTGTTATTACAGGATCAACAACCGGAAGGCAAGACTTGCGCGTGCAGGCAAGGACGTGCGTGGACCTATGGAGGTTGACAGTGCTTCTCAGGAAAAGCAAGGCGCACCAGCGGTACGGCCTTCACATGACTCTCCTGAGAGTCCAGCCGGTGAAGATAATAAGGCCTCCTCAAGTGCGAAAGGTGTTCAAAGTGCACCGAAAGTTGGCAATGGTGGAAGCAGTGATGCTACTTCATCAGCGTTCGTGCAGTGCAAGCCAGGGCAGCTTGTTGTGCTTGTAGATAGGTACGGGCAGGAGATCGGTAAGGGAAAATTACACCAGGTTCACGGTACGTGGTACGGAAACAACTTAAAAGATTCAGGAACATGTGTTATTGATATCACCGAACTAAAGACAGAGAGATGGGCAAGGCTCCCATACCCTTCGGATGTTACAGGAAACTCATTTACCGAGGCTGAGATGAAGTTAGGGTTAACAAGGGTGTTGTGGGATTCAAGCAGAGTATACATGCTACGGCCTCAGTCACATGCTACTCAAAACTAGCATTAGGATTTATAGCATTTTGTTCTGGTAGTTTTAGTCCTTAGTTTTTTCCCCTCCTTTTGTTCAAATCACAGCAGAAGTAAAGTTTTGTTTTCTCTGTTCTCATTTACGGTTCTTAACATAGCCGTTCTTAGATAAAGTCTTCAATCTTATTGTGTCCAAAAAAGAATGCAAAGAGAGAACTCATGTGTCACTTTTAATTCTTGGGTTTCTGTTTGACATTTCCAATTCTAGACTTGAAGAAAAGCCGGAGAGCCCAACCTTATGGGTGATTCGACATTCTCACTTAAGCAAAAAGTCCTATTCAAATTTAGTGTGTAAAAAATTATATAGTGAGAGATTTAACCAGATTTCAGCAAACAACAATTATGGTATAAAAGAAAAACAAGAATTGTGTTTAAATTTTTTATCAGTAAGCAAGATGATCACATAATCAAATGAATTAAACGCCTCTATTATTTTTTGCACATTACAATGAACAAACTAGCCAAGTTACAAGTTACAATCCTATGAAAGGGTCAACAGCAGTAGAAATGAAATACAGTACCATCTTTCCTGCATTCTATAACTATTTAATATAATTTTTTTTACACTCGATTTTGTTAACAGCTAAAATTTCTATAATTTCAACCTGTGCACGCTAAGACATGATTTTTATCTTCTGGAAATTGTACATCTAAAAGTACAACACAAGCACCAAAAGTTCTGCTGAGTGGGACATTCTGCTTCAAGTTGGGACGATGAACAAATAAGAAAAGCCGGCCCAGTCGCATCATAATTCATATGTACGCCAGTGAGCCCCTGTCATGGTCAGGTTGAGGGCGACCCCGAGTTGGAGTTGGTGGTCTTTGGATATTAAGCTCCTGCAGGAGAACGGGAAACAAAATCAGCCAAAAAAATGAGTGATACTTTTAAGATAAATCTGGATTTTAATCAATAATTCAAACATGAAACAGGTTAGAACTTAGAAGTCTGACCTGCATCCATGTGTCATCCATGGCACGTTCTGGAGAAGTCTCTGGTGACTGAATGGGAGGTGGCAGAGGATGGATCAATTTTGGAACCACAACCAAACCCCTACCAACTACCAGTATGGCTCCAGCGTTGTTTGCAGTCCCTAAAATAATTATGCATGACTAAGAATTAGGATGCGCATAACATGTTCAGAAGGAAGAACCCAACCAACTTTGGCTTACCGCAATAGTTAGTTGCAGAAAAAAGAGTTATCAGTTGCCCTTGTGCAAATCGTTCAAACCCATCCATAACACATTCATGTGCCCTAATAATTAGCTGTAACTTGTTCTTCTTGCAGAAATCTGTCACACGGTCGGGCTGCAATTATGGAAGTACAACAAGCAATGCAAACTTCTTTAGCCATAACAATATGAAAGTTCAGGACTAAACACAAAGTAGACAAGAAACAGTCGATGGTGCAAACTCTTGCGACAAAAAAATGAGAATAAAAAAACGGCCGTAAGCTCCAAGCAGCCGAAGCACCAACTATTAGAAACTTTGTAGAGGTACAGTGCTGAGTATTGGTGGCATAGTCCTTTACGCTTTCCTTAGCATAAACTAACAATGTATTTAATGCAAAAGCGGTAATATACATACCCCAAAAGTTACAAGACCTGGGCCTCTAGCATTTGGTCTCAAACCTTCTATTGCATCACTTTCTGTAGGATCAGACCTGCATAAATAAGTGTCATGTTTCCATTAGACAAATTATGATACATACTAATTGGTAGAAAACAATAAACGTAACATGAGCATACCATAGGAGATCCATTAAAACTATAGATCCAGCGTCCATTGTTATGGGCCTCTCAAGCTTCTCTATCTGTTCAACTGAATGAATAGATCTCCCAATGCCACCGTGCATACAGATAATTTTCTTCTCGATTAAAGCAGCAAGTGGAAGATAGTTGAAGAGCTGATTGAAGCGTGTCCATGCCCATATTCCATCACTCTCCCCCTGTTAATCAACTGGTTATGTGTGCATTCATATTTCCAAAACTTAAGATGGATAACTGTGTATAATGTTTATCCAAACCATTCTCTCAATGCATTCAAGACGAAAACCAAAGAGTGCATTTATGTCAGCAGCTTCATGGTTTCCGCGTATCAGGTGGACATTCTCAGGATATTCAATCTGCAAAACCGTCATGAAACATATGAAAAAAGGTCAAACGTAAGAATAAAGAGGACTTCAAGTTTACATGATACGATTTGTGTAGAAAAGCATAATTTTCACCTTAAGAGCAAGAAGCAAAGTGATAGTCTCCAAACTGTGTTGCCCCCGATCGACATAGTCTCCCAAAAACAAATAGTCAATATACCTGGAACACACATTGGTTGGTCATACAACAATACCAATTGCATATAGAGGAACTTGGTTTAAGATTAAGTTGTGACGCAAAAGCTGGAGGCCGTAAATAAGTTCACAATTTGTGCACATGAAAGCTTCTTTATAAGCAAGGACATTACAAGGTATATGGTGAATATTAAGCAAATCCCTCAGTTATGCCAGGACACATGCATGCCCGTTTCTTTCACCCCTTGCATCAGGTCATCAGCCCAATGACAGGACAGAAATACTAGTTCCTGTTAGACTCACAAAAAGATGCTTCCTTTTTTTTTCTTTTCCACTTTATAAGAATGTGTATGTATCTAAACAATTATCAACCAGCTTTTTGCATCTCACAAATGTTACCCCACAACCAAGATCTTGAATGCAGATGTCATACTTACGTAATGTCTCCAGCAGTGGAAGGAAATCCATATTCATCAAACAAACGCATCAAATCCCCAAATTGTCCATGGAGATCACCAAAAACTTTAACTGGAGCTTTCAACTGTAGAACTGTTGACTCATGCATAAATATCTGTTCAGCCGCATAACAAAGCTCACCAACTTCATAAGAATCCAGGAAGAACCTTCTATTAGCTGGAGCTTTCCAGTTCCGAGGCCTAAGTAATGTAGAAATAACCTGCAAGAAAACAATGTTGAATTAAACAATAAATACTGAAGAGACTTTAATCCATTAATCCTTACCTTCTTATGCAAGCCCTGAGGAGACTTTTGCCTGAGGAACTTTTTGGCAGGATATGATCCATCACTATTTGTAGGAACCATCCGTCTACTTTCATTTTCAAATTGATCCAACGACAACTGCCTCACCATCCCACCCAGGTTTCCTACTGCCTCCTTAGCAACTACAACCTATAACAATGAAAAGGGGTCATTTTACAGTTTCTCAACTATCGTGCCATTCACAAACACCAAAAACATGTTAGGGGCATACTGCTCTGTTGTGAAGGCGAACATCAGCCTCTGTGTCACTACCGTCTGAAGTTACTTCTGCGGCTTGTGAATTGTCATCAGATGTTTCTTCAGCAGAGTTGGCAGATGCTGCCTGAGCAGCTTGCCAGACAGCGTTGGCAGCTTCAGCTTCTGCAGCAGAAGCCTCCCTCAGTTTATCCATAGAATCTCTGTCCATGCTGCTGATAAAGAAGGAATGCATTAGCAATTGTTTGAGCAGAATTACAATATTTCCACTTGCATAGAGAAAGGTGATTAGAACCTGACGGATGAAGGGCTCTCGAGCCCATTATCTGGAGAAGATGGTACCCCAAAAGATTCTAAATTATTTAATCTGGGACTTGTTATGCTTGAGGATCTCTCAGATGTTAATATAGGAGAATTGATATCAGACTGAAATGGTGAATTCTCAGCAACCAGAAAATCATCCAGTACTTGATCTGCAGACAAGAAAGCGATTGGGTTACAAACCCTGTATCTAACTTTTGCATGAAATGCATGCCACGAGATTCCCACTATCAAAGCTAAAGGGTCCCATCTGCAATTGAGCTTATATAATCTTAATTTTTTTTTTTTTAAAAGCCAAAAAAAAAATCAAACTGGTTTATTATTATTGTAGTCCCTTAATATCATCATTGTTAAAGCATAAACCAGGCAATGTCATTCAAAAACTAAACTTGGCTGATGAGATCTAACTACTTGCAACCAAATAAATGTGTGCTCAATTTTTCCAAAAGAACCTTTAGCTTCACAAATTAGCTGTATAGCTTTACCTCCTTTTAGACCACCATAAACATAAACTCGAACACCAACAGATGCTGATGCATGGCGGCAACGACGAATTAGCTCCACAGAAGAATCATAATCAGCATGTCCCTTGCTGGGTTTTGACGAAGTCACAAGCCCATTTCTATCCAACCAAGCACCAGCAGCAGTGTCCAACACTGAAAAAAATAGAGATGGCAATACGATTAACAACAACTTATCTTTCAAGAAGATAGTAAGACAAAACCAAAATATTACCTGCAATGGCAGCTTCACCTTCTACCGCCCGTCCTCCCTTGAGGACACCTCCTGTAACATGCAAACGTGCACCAACAAAGACCTGATAGAGAACAATGCCACAGCTTATTGATCATATTAATTAGGTGATCTAGAACCAGAAAATGAGATTTTAAGTTTAATGTGACTACTTACCGCTGCATGTTGATACCTCGGTGAAGGTGACACCCCAGGTGCAAGAGTCCACTCCCACTGACCATTTCTATGCATTAGAAGCCCATAAGCATCTCCAAGTCCCTGCATAAAAGAAGAAACTTGAATCTCCAGATAGCAAAATAAGCTCATCACTCACTGTACATCAAGACATAAAAGTAGCTTCAAGGAGAGACCACAATGTTTAAACCACATTGTAGTTCCTTGCAGGTAGAAGAGAATTTCACAGAATTCAGAATTCAGAAGGTTACAATAAAACGAAAGTAGTAACAATATTCCATAGAACTGGTAAGAATATGATTTCAAACTCTATGGAAACTCTAATCTCTCATCAGAATTTGGATAAGGCAGCAGAACATGCTAGATCATAACTCTGATCCATTTTTTTGTGTTGATAATTTTCCAATCTTCATGAATTTTAAAAAACAGAAAACATTATTGTTCTTTACTTTCTAAGATTTTCAAAAAGGTTTCAAAGAAACATATAAAAGTGCAGCAACGTGCTTTATTAAAAGAGCCTTTAAAAAACTGTATGGTCACAGAAATTATTCTAGTAAATTTCTACATAATTCAAGGAATAGAGCATACAGCGCCGGAGACGTCTCTTCCGCCACAAAGCAAAAACATGCCATCTGAACGAGCACTAGCTGTTGCATACCTAGAAAATTACGCTACATCATGTCAAAACATAAAACATAGACAATTGATGAAATGAAGGAAATATGAATTCATTAATCACAGCACAGATAAGGGACTTACATTCTAGCAGAAGGTCTATCACCTTCAGGATTTAGTTTCTGCCATGCATACGGTTTTTGGGCAGTATCCAGAGCCCAGGCATCAGATAGAACTCTTCTCCCTATAAATTTTATTTAAGAAAATCATTAGACACTCTTTTATGCATGGAAAATACATAATCAGGACCGCACATCGCATAGATATTTCTGGCGATAGATCAAATTAAAAAAAGTATGCATTTAATGTAAGAATTATTCTTTGCTAACTTTCCCAGGGTTTAAGCTTTCTGATTTTCAACTTAAGTTGTGGAGAAGTGATACCACATTGCGAGCCAGGACCAACTACCTGAATAAAATTTGTTGATATATATATACCTTTATTGAACAACCAATTTGATTCTAGATAAACTTTGTTCTTCAAACTAATGCCTAATTTTATGAAGCTACAAAATTACTGCAGGAGGAAAAGAAAAAGCAAACATAACAATGAAATACTGAGCAAAAGCTCATACCATCATTGCCACTGACAGTAACTAGATATCTTTGTGCAACCAAGTCCATTACGTGGCCATAGCGAGGCCCAGGTCCCTGCCCTTGGACAACAACTCTGCAGTCAAATCAAGCAGAAAAGTGAAGCCATCAGTTGTGTCAGTCAAGAATGGAATCAAAATAAAACCCATAGAAGCTAAGAACATGTGAAGCAACGAAAGATACTGACCGGTGCCACTTGAATTTATCATTGGTCAAGTCAAGCACATAAAGATCATCAGTGGAGTGGCCAGCAGGACCTATCCCACCCTAGCCACAAGCACATTCAGAAATGTCAAGAAAACACAAACATCTAAAATAAGGCAATCAATCTTTTTCTACTCGGTCATTCAATCACCTGAAAAACAACCATAGTACCAACTGCAGCTGCGGCATGTGCAGCCCTAGGCGAAGGTGGCTCTCCCGCAGGCCGCATCCTAATTACACATCAACAAAAATGAAACCACGAATCTTATGATCACACGTGAACCGAATCCGAAGTCTCATTCTAGATTAAAAAAAAACAAAGAAACAATGAAATTGAAGTTTACCTAGTCCACTTTCTGGTGAGAACATCATAAGAATGAATAGAATTGGTGACACCAGCCAGTCCTGGGGAACAAATCAAAATGATAAACAATTGATTGATTAAAGAGAAAAATAACAAAGGAAGAGAAGAAGGTGGAGATGAAGTTGAAGATAGTAACTGATGCCAGGGGCAGCAGAGGCGCCGCCTTCAATGGCGGTGGCACCGCCGAAGAGGATGAGGCGAGGGCCATAAGACTTGGTGGCGGCGACGGCGGTCAAGGTGTGGGCGCATCGGGGACCAGGAGCATCTTCGTCGGAGTTCCAGTAGGTCTCCAAGTTACGGTAGGTCGGTGCCGGGTGGAGGCGTGGCTTGGAACCGGCCATTTGCAAACCAAGCCAACCCGGATTGGAATTTGTTTCAGGATCCGGACAATCTATATCCACTATAGTTGTCAGAAAAGAACCACAAAAAAGGACGGGAGAAAAGGAAATGAAATCCCTAGCATCATATTGTAGCCCCGGTCCAGGTAATGGTGCTTGGCGGGCCCCAGGCTACAATTTCCAGTCTATGTCTATCATCCTTTTCTCCAATTTCTCTGTTCGTGTTTTTTATTCTTAAGGCTAAAAAATAGAGTAGTATAACAAAGAGAAAATAAATAGTAAATATTAGTATTAATAAATAATATTCGTTGAAAATCAATTATATGCATTTAATTTATTTAAGTTGTCTCAATTATTATCATAGTATGTGTTACTTTATTTATTTATTTTAGTTTACATTAAGGAGTTAGGTTTTGATATAATTTAAAATAAATAAAATGAGAAAAGTAATTGCCGGGGATTTTGAGCTTGAGTTTGTAGAAATAACTCGTATTTTTTAGACACGAGATTTTTTTCAATGAGTTGACTCATTATGAAGTGAATATTAATTTAAACAATTCATTAGTGTTATATCGGGGAGGGAGAATAAAAAGAAATTTGATAATACAATATATTTATTTATTTTTGAAAAAAAATTGTTTAGAGGGAATAACTTTTTGTGTTTTTTTAAATTGAAATTTGAAGGAACGGTACTTAAAAACCTGTTTGCAGTTGCAAATGCCAGCCTATATTAGCAAAAGTTTCTCTCCTATCGCATCCCAACTGCTAATACAAAGTCAATTTCTTTCCTTTTTTTCTATAGAGGACTATTGCTAGTAGTAAACGGAATTGAATTTTTTGACGGAGGCATCGGATGCTGACATGGAACGTAATGAAACCAGTAGTAGTAGTTTGGTTTAAAGCTAAAAAAAAAACATCTCACACTTTTATCGAATGATTTATTTCATCTCTCACTCTAACGTCATCCATTTTTCCGTTTGTTTACTTACGTGTCGTGCCACATCACCGACCGCTGACATGTCACACCAAGTAGGCGGAAACCATTTTCTTTTTCTTTTTCTTTCTTTTTTTCATCCACTTCTCATAAAATAATAATTAGAGAAAAATATGGAAA